>SJYC01000704.1:0-14378 GCA_006408675.1 Madoqua kirkii
TAACTTAAGTGAAACTAGGTGTCATTATAGCAACACAGAATTTTAAGAGAAACCTCTTTTTAAATTTGTATAGAGAAGGAGAAAATATGCTAGTTTGTTTCCTCCTGCCGCTTAAGAGAGATAAAATGTCTGACACTCGTAGGCTATTTCCTCCGTTTGGAGACCCCTGGCCTTCCTGCCTGTTACCCTCAAGAGTAGATTTAACAGTGGAGTCAAACTGACTAGTCAGCCAAGTACGAACAACAGGACAAGAAAGATAGACAAGGGGTGTGACACTAGCAAAACCCAAAAAATCCCGATTAAATGAGAAACATTCCTTATGTGGCCTGAACACAGTGCTGATGTCACACCCTCCCCAGATTTCCCAGAAAAGGTACTTATGAGTTCATCTTGCAGCCTGTCTACTCAGAACCCCTACAGTCTTTGGTGCCCCTGACCACAGCTGACAAAGGTGCAGAGCCTTTATATGGCCAGTCCCTCCTGACAGCCCAAACCGGCACACCCCACCTAGCCAGTGACTTTGCAATCAATCCAAGTTAAGGTCTTTTCTCACCAAAACCAGTCTGAAAATTCAGATGTGATTTATCCATCAGATGCAAAAAGATGACCAAAAGGCTATAAGAAATATAAAATATCAAGGAAACATGACATCACCAAAGGAGCATAACTTTCCAGCAAGTGAGCCCCCCAAAATGCAGATCTATAAATAACTAGACAAATAATTCAAAATAAATACTTGAAGGAAACTCAGCCAGCTCCAAGAGAACACAGACAGAAAATCAATGAAAGCAGGGGGAAAAAAAAAAGAAAGAAAGCAAATTAACAGATTTGGAATTCCTGGGCTGTCCAATGGTTAGGTCTTTCTGCTTCCACTACAGGAGGTATGGGTTTGATCCCTGGTCAAGAAATTAAGATTCTGCATGTGATGTGGTGTGGCCAAAAAAAAAAAAAACAACCAACCAAACCTGAAATAGAAAGAAAATAAAAGAATTAAACTCTGTAGCTAAAGAATACACTAAATGAAATGAAAAATACAATAGGGAAGAGCCAACTTGATCAAGCAGGAGAAATATCTGTGACTTTGAATCAAGTGATTTCAAACCATCCAACCCAGAGAAGAAAGTCTGAAGAAAGCCTACTGAAGTAAATTATGGGATGTTATCCAGGAAAATAATAATCCACATTGTGGAAGTACCACAAGAAGTGACAAAGAAATGAGCCAAAGGTTTTTAAAAAGAAACGGTTGAATATTAGTAGTGAGAGTGGGCACCCTTGTTTTGTTCCTGAAGAAACAATTGAAAAGGACACATGTATCCCAATGTTTACTGTAGCACAATTTACAATAGCTAGGACATGGAAGCAAACCTAGATGTCCATCAGCAGATGAACAGATAAAGAAGTTGTGGTGCATATATACAGTGGAAGATTCCTCAGCCATAAAAAGCAACACATTTGAGTCAGTTCTAATGAGGCGGATGAACCTAGAACCTATTGTACAAACTGAAGTCATTAAAAGAAAAATATCATATATTAACACATAAATACAGATTCTAGAAAGATGATACTGATGAACCTATTTGAGAGCAGCAGTGGAGACACAGACATAGAAAACAACTTGTGGACACAGTAGGGGAAGGAGAAGGAGGGATGAACTGAAAGAGTAACACTGAAAAATATGCACTATCATATATAAAGCAGATGACCAGTGGGAATTTGCTGTATGACACAGGGAACTGTGTTCTGTGATAACCTAGAGGGATAGGATGGGGTGAGAGGAGGGAGGGAGGTTCAAAAGGGTGGGGGCATATGTATACCTATGGCTGATTCATGTGGATGTAGGCAGAAACTAACACAACATTATAAAGCAAGTATCCTCCAATTAAACATTTAAGAAAGAAGGAATGGTGGAAACACCAAAGGAACTACAAATAAGTCATACAAAAATTAACGAGTTGGCAATTGTAAAGTCCTGACAAAATTTTCTCCATTTTCTTTGTGCTTTTTGGTTTGTCTGCTTTTTAATTCTTGGTCACACTATATGCACAATCTTAGTTCCCTGACCAGGGATAGAACCTGCATCCCTGCAGTGGACGTTCAGGACTGCCAGGCAAGTCCTCTCCATTCAAAACACACGTGGCTGGCGATAAAGCCCTCAAGAGACTCATTTCAGCCCATGCTCCACTGCAACGAGAAGCCTGTCCACTGCAACAAAAAGCAGCCCGAGCTCACCGCAACCAGCAAAAGCTCACCTGCAGCCACACAGACCCGGCAAAGTGAAAAAGAAAGAAATTTAAAAAGACACAGAGTGCCTGAGGATAAAGGCTTCAAGAGACTTACTTCAGCTTTAAGAACCCAAATAGGCTGAAAGAGAAGAAATTGAAGAAGAAGAAGAAGAAGAAGAAGAAGAAGAAAAAAAAAAAACCCACACAAATGGAAACAAAACACTAGCTTATACTTATAATCCACACTTAAGCCAAACAAAATAAACTTTAAGTCTAAACCTATCACAATAGACAAAAAAATCATTAAGTAACGATAAAGGTGTTGACTCATCAAGAGAGCAGAACATATTATAAGTAATATGTATCTAACATAAGAGCATTTAAATGTATAAGGCAAATATTAGGAAACTGGAAGGCAGAAAAGACAACAATGAAATAACATTAGCAGACTTTAATACCCATCTTTCAAGAATGGGTAGATTAACCAAATAGAAAACCGATAAGGAAATATTTAATGACACTTTAGCTCAAGCACTGACAAAATACTGAATGAATCTTTAGATCACTTGAGCCTAACAAACACACAGAATATTCCAATCAACTACAACAGAATACATTCTTCTCAATGGACACAGAACACTCTTTAAGAGAGATCATATATTAGGTCATAAAACAAGTCTTAACACATTTAAGAACTTAAATCACATCAAGAATTTTATCCATCCACAAGGGTTGGAAATTAAGAATCAGTAACATAACGTGCTCAGTCATGTCTGACTATTTGTGACTCTATAGACTGTAGCCCACCAGGCTTCTCTGTCCATGGAATTTTTCTAGCAAGAACACTAAGAGAAGGTTACCATTTCCTACTCCATGGGATCCTCCCAACACAGGGGTCAAGCCCACATCTCTCTAATCTCCTGCATTGGCAGACAGATTCTTTACCACTGCACCACCTGTAAATTCCCAATAACGTAATACTGTCATTGTGAATGCTGGAAAGCTCAGAAATACACGGACGTTAAAAAGGACACATGGCCAGTAAAGAATACATTCCTGAATGTGTTGAAGGAAAAAATAAGAAAACAAGATTATCTTAAGACAAAATAAAATGGGATCGAAATATGCCAAAACTTAAAAACAACTAAGCTCAAATCTAGAGGAAGGAAATAACAAACATTAGAGCAGAAAAAAATAAAATACAGACTAAAAATACAATGGGGAGATTATCAAAGCTGAGAGTTGGTTTTTGAAAAGAATCAAAATGGACAAACATTTAGCTGCACGAAAAGAGAAGATTTAAGTAAATGAAATCAGAAATGAAAAAGGAGATACTACAACTGATACTGCAGACACACAAAGATCATAAAAAACTACTATCAACAATTAAATGCCAGGACATCCTGGTGGTCCAGTTGTTGCGAATCCACCTGCCAACACAGGGAACATGGATTTGATCCCTGGGCCAGGAAGATTCCACATGCTAAGGAGCAACTAAGCCCACACACTGCAAGTACTGAGCCGACCCACTGCAACTACTGAAGCCCAAGCACTTACAGCCTGTGCTCTGCAACAAGAGAATCCCCCAAACAATGAGAGGCCCACACACTGAAATGAAGAGTAGTCCCCACTTGCCACAAGTAGAGAAAGCCTGTGACACGCAACAAAGACCCAGTAAAGCCGCAAACAATTAACTACTAACAAACAGAGAAAACTAGAAAAAAATGAATAAATTATTTGAAATAGCCCAGCAACAATAAAGCATGAAGAAAAAAAAAATCTGCACAAATCAGCAACAAGTAAAGAAACTGAATCGTTAATCAATTATCTCCCAACAAACTAAGCAACAAAGATATATTTTACAGCACAGGGAAATAAGCCACTGTTTTATAATAATGTTAAATTTAGTATAACTTATAAAAAAATTTTTGGCTATGCTGCAAGGCATGCATGATCTTAGTTTGACAACCAGAGATCAAACTCATGCCTTCTATAATGGAAGTATACAGTTCTAATCACTGGACCTTCAGAGAATTTCCCAATTAATAAAAATATTGAGTCACTGTGTCTTACCTGATACTGATATAATATTGTAAACCAACCATACTTCAATTTTTAAAAAATAATTTATAATGACAAACTGTCCCAACAAAGAAAAATGGAGTCACTTGTAAATTCTACCATGATTTTAAGAACTAATGTCAATCCTTCCTCAACTCTTCCAAAACATTGAAGAAACACTTCCAGACTCACTTTCCCAGGCTAGAAATATATGTCAATACCAAAGAAGGTTATAGAAATTACAAGCAAAAAAAAAACACTACATGCCAACATCCTTGATAAACATAGAAGAAAAACTCTCCAACAGAAAAGAGCAAACCAAATTCAACAGTGTATTAAAGAATCTAACGCCATCATCAAGTGTGATTTACTCCTGGGATACAAGGATAGTTTTTCACACACAAATCAATAACATGACACATAATAGAATGAAGAATACAAATCATATGATCATCTCAATAAATGCAAAAAAATCCCTTAACAAAATAGAGCACATTTACCTGTCAAAAACTTTTAACAGCTTATGTGTAGAAGGAATGTAACTCAGTATGATAAACACATATACAATAAGTCCATGCTGACATCATATTCTTGCCTGGAAAATCCCATGGACAGAGGAGCCTGGTGGGTTACAGTCCATGGGGTCACCAAGAGTCAGACCTGACTGAGCACACTTACACACATCACACTCAAAATTTAACACCTAAAAGCTTTCCCTCTAAAATCAGGAACAAGAAAAAGATGCCTATTATGTTCATTTCTATTCAATACTCTTCTGGAAGGCCTGCTCAGATCACCAGGTCATGAGAAAAAACTAATAATAAAATCACAAAAGAAGCAAAACTGTGTCTGAACAAGACAAGATCTTATATACAGAGGATCCTAAAGGCTCCCCCTTAAAACTGTTACAACTATTAAACAAATTCAGTAAAGTCACAGGATACAAAAAATCAATATGCAAAAATCAGTTGCATCTCTAAAAACAATAAAATGTCTGAATAAAAACTAGGGCAGCAATTACATATATAATATCAAAAACAATGAAATACATATGACCAAACTACATATGGCCAAATTCAACCAAAAAGATTTGAACACGGAAAACTATAAGACACTGATAAAAGAAAGTGACACAAATGAATGAAAAGATAACTCATGCCCTTGTACTGGAATAATTAATAGCATTACAGTATCCACGGAGAAGGCAATGGCACCCCACTCCAGTACTCTTGCCTGGAAAATCCCATGGATAGAGGAGCCTGGAAGGCTGCAGTCTATGGGGTCGCTGAGGGTCGGATATGACTGAGCGACTCCACTTTCACTTTCATGCATTGGAGAAGGAAATGGCAACCCCCTCCAGTGCTCTTGCCTGGAGAATCCCAGGGACGGGGGCGCCTGGTGGGCTGCCGTCTGTGGGGTCGCACAGAGTTGGACACGACTGAAGCGACTCAGCAGCAGCATCCATGCTACCCTATGCAATATAGAGATTCAATGCAATTCCTATCAAAATTACACTTTTTCACAGAAAAAAAAGATGAATCCTAAAGTTCATACAGAGCCACAAATGACCTCAAAGAGCCAAAGCAATCTTAAGCAAGAAGATCAAATCTCAAGATATGAAACTTCCTGATTTCAAAATACACTGCAAAGCTAAAGTAATCAAAATAGCATTTTACTGTCATAAAAACAGACACACAAAGTAATGGAACAGAATAAAGATCTCAGGAAAAAGTCCTAAACATATATGGTCAACTAATCTTCGACAAGGATGCACAGAACACACAATGGGGAAAGGGCAGTCTCTTCAATAAAAGGTGTTAGGAAACTGGATCTCCACATGCAAAACAATGAAACTGGGACTTCCCTGGTGGCCCAGAGGTTAAGAATCCACCTTGCAATGCAGAGGAAGCAGATTCACTTGCCTATGATCCCACATGCTATGAAGCAACTAAGCCTGAGCCCACGTGCTCCAGGGTCTGTGTGGCACAACTAGACAGTCTGTGTGCTGCAACAAAGATCCCTCATGACACAATGAAGATACTGTGTGCTGCAACTAAGACCTGATGCAGCCAAGTCAATCAATCAATACATACACTAAAAAAAGAAAGAACAGCGAAACTGAACCCCATTAACTCAGAGTGAATTAACGAGTTAAACATAAGACCTGAAAGGAATAAGCTATTTGGCAGTGGTCTTGGCAATGACTCCGTTTTTTTTTTTTAATACGACATGGAAGTACAGTGGAAAGAAAAAATAAGAAGTGAAACTACATCAACCCGAAAAGCTTCTGCAGAGCAAAAAAAGAAAAAAAAAAACACAATGAACAAAATGAAAATGTAATCTACAGAATGGCAGAAAATTATTTGCAAGCCATGAACCTAGTAAGGTGATGATACTTTAAATACATAACATAATCAAATCAGCAAAAACAGAATAATCTTATTAAAATATGAAGAGGATCTGATTAGATGTTATATACAAATGGCTAACAAGTACATGAAAAACTGTTCTTTCCACTAAGCACCAGGGAAATGTAAATCCAAACCACAATGAGATATTATTACAAAGCTGTCAGGATGGCTATCATCAAAGAGATGAGTGCTGGCAAAAGTACAGAGCTGAGGGAACCCTTGCACACTTGGTGGGAAGATAAATTGGCATAGGCATTATGAATAGACTGTATGAAAGTTCCTCAAAAGTTCGAAATAGAACTACCATACGATGTAGCAATCCCATTTCTTGGAATATAGCCAAAAGAAATGAAATCAAATGGGGACAACATAATCTGCACTCTTATGTTTGCGGGCAGCATTATGGACAATATACAAGATGTGGAAACAACCTAAGTGTCCATCCATGTATGAATAGATAAACAAGGTGAGATATGCTCACACATACACATGCACATCTGAAAAATTATTCCGCCATTTTAAAAAAGGAAGTCCTCTCATATACATGGGTGAACCAAAAGCACATTATGCCAAATTATGTATGGTATCACTCATGTAGAATTTAAAACAAAGAAAAAAAAAAAACACTTTGAACTCACAGAAACAGAAGTTGTTGCCCAAAAGGGACAAATCTTCAGTTACAAGATGGTGCAGTCCATTAAACTCACTGCAAGACTGCTGCTGCTGCTGAGTCGCGTCAGTCGTGTCCAACTCTGTGTGACCCCATAGACGGAAGCCCACCAGGCTCCCCCGTCCCTGAGATTCTCCAGGCAAGAATACTGGAGTGGGTTGCCATTTCCTTCTCCAATGCATGAAAGTAAATAGTGAAGGTGAAGTCGCTCAGTCGTGTCCTTTAGCGACCCCATGGACTGCAGCCCACCAGGCTCCTCAGTCCATGGATTTTCCAGGCAAGAGCACTGGAGTGGGGTGCCACTGCTTTCTCCCACTGCAAGACTATAGCCCCCCAATTCTTCCCCATGAGGATTCAGTATAGAAAAGAGTGAGTGCAAACAACCCAGCCACAGCTGCCACAGCAACTTAACTACCCAGAAAGCTGGGAAAACAAGCAGTGCCGGAGGTCCGCCTGTCAGAAGACAGAGCACTCCCATAGAAAAGGAGGGTGAGCCAGGATATAGAGCTCACTCTAGGTATCTGGAAAGGCTCTAAGAGTCTTACTCAGTGAAGATACGAGTACAAAGCTTTCCAGGATCACACTGAGGTGCAGGCATCTCTGAGCCTCATCAAGGAGCCTCCATTCCTTCGAGAAGTACACAGCAATATATTTAAAGCTTAAACTATCCTGTCAACTAAGGGACAGAGGAAACAATGTTCTGAGAACCCACAGTCCATTGCCACAAAACTCTACCCCAAACTCTCCTCCCAAACTTCTCACCTCAGAGGAGATACCCAGACCTGGGGCTGCTGATGCAGCCTTGGGTCATCCTTGGGTCACATACATCATTGTAGTCAGCCCTCAGCAATAATACACAAGGGGATATAAATATATATATATATATATGCGCCATGTAAGCTCTAGGCCTGGCTAGCAGAGCCCCATGCCTCCCATGAAGCAATTCCCCTGGAGTCTCCCAGACTATACGTACAACACACGACAAACCTGGGCTCATGCTTCACTATCAAGTCCCGAATACCAGGCTTGCGGGGCCACCAGCTCGCAGTACCTGCGCATGCGCACGTCATTTTAGACTGTCTCCAACAGCATCATTGCCCGCTCCCACAGCGCGGGGTTACACCCCCACAATTCTGCCATCTTCCTGCTCTATAATACAGGATTCACCCTGGACTCATTCATACGCCCAACGCATAGCTTCCAGAGACTGCTGGACACTCCCAAATTGTCCACTACCACCTCAGACCTCTGATGAATCTCAGTGCCAGCAAGAGTCCCACATGCTGCTCTGCAGGCCTCTCTACTTGCTTCTGATCCCTGATTCAATATTAGCCATGTTTAATGCAGCATGTGAATCACACACACCCATGACACTCTTCCAGTTCTGTGATACACTTTGATAATCTGTCCCCTCAACAGTCACAACCGTCTACTCAACCTTCCTTAAAATCTCAGCCCTTACAGTCTCCCTGCGACATGATGACTCTTTACTACATTTACCACAGACCTTATCCCCCAACAAGACTAAAATACTCTAGGCTCCATCAAAGCTCACTGCACAATTCTGGTGAATCTGGATAATACTGTTAGCAGGAACACTGGCCTCACTACCAATTTGTTTCAATTATTTCTCTGCCTCCCAAGCCACATATATATATTTTTTTCAATATTTCAAGCTTTTTATTTACTATTGGCGTACAGCTGATTAACAATGCTGTGACAAGTTCAGGTGGTACAGTGGTTAAGAATCCGTCTGCCAATGCAGAGGTCACAAATTTCATTCCTGGTCCAGGAAGATCACTATAAGCCATGGAGAAACTAAGGCCACGCTCGACAGCTACTGAAGCCTGCTAGTCCCAGTGCCCCAGCTCTGCAACAAGAGAAGCCACCACAATGAGAAGACCGATCACCTCAAGGAAGAGTAAACCCACTTGCCGCAACTAAAGAAAGCCCACTTACAGCAATAAAAGCCCAGCACAACCAAATATAATTATTTACAAAATAAAGACCTGATTACCAGATCCCCTGCTGTTTGTTCTTAAGTGAAAAAATGAAGACCTGCCCCTGCTCCCAGTTCAGACACGCCTCCAAGTATTCCCACATGCTATCTGTTCCTGGGAAAACCTTCCATACCAGTTTACACTAGTCATCAGGAAACAGAACATGTGTACGTCACCTCTGTTCTGCAGTCAGGACCCAGAGCTGGATTCACGGCCCTCACATTCAAGAGCTGAGATTATATCCAGGCAAGTTTCTGGACACAATATCCTGAGACTCCATAAAGTGAAAGTGGAAGGTGCTCAGTTGTGTCCAGCTCTTTGCGACCCCATGGGCAGTATGAGCCACGGACTTCCCCAGGCCAGAATACTGGAGTGGGCAACCCTTCCCTTCTCCAAGGATCTTCCCAATCCAGGGATCAAACCGAGGTCTACCTCATTGCAGGCAGGCTCTTCATCAGCTGACCACTCTCCATGATGGTGTCAATACCAGTGAGGGACTGGGACACCATCTCCTGCCTTGTGTAAGATCCCTAAGTACTTTTCCAACCTTCAGAACCTGGGGGAAGAGGAAGGTACCTGTGGCTGGACTCCAAGTATGCAGGACTCCCCTAGATCCCCACTGGGCCTTGAACCTGGACTTGGGGTTAACTTACTAACCTCTGTGTTTCAGTCCTCAGAGCAGCCTCTTATCAGATCCCTGACCTTGGGAAATGGTGCTACTTCTCTTTGCTGCAACCTGTTCGCCAACCATCTCCAATCTGTTCCTTCTCTGAGGGATTTTGGTGACCTTTAAAACCCTAACACATATGGGATTTCTCTGGTAGCTCAGTAGTAAAGAATCGGCCTGCCAATGTGGGTTTGATCTCTGGTCTGGGAAGATATCACACGCCGCAGAGCAACGAAGTCCCTGCTCCTTAACTACTCACTCCAGCTACAGCCAGAGTTCTGCAACAAGTGAAGCCACCCCGTGCCCTCTGCAACTAGAGAAAGCCCTCCAGCAGCAAGGAAGAGCCCAGTGGGCGGGAGGAGACCGCATGCAGTGTGAAAAGAACAAGCCTCTAACACATAGGGGCCCTCTTCTGTCCACTAGCCTCCACCACCTCCGGGTCAAGCAGAAAAGGAAACAACCTCTCTGCCAGTTCAGGTACACCCCCTCAACTCGGCTTCCTGCAGACATCATTTGGAATCCAGGTTCCCCAAACCCACCCGCCTCAGTCCCACCTCCAAGTCTCTGCACCTACACGGGGACCACCCACGGCCGCCTCACCGTCCTGGAGCACGGGGCCTGGGCTGCGGGCACATGGGCAGGCGCCCTGCACTCGGGGCTTTAGTGTCTGGTGGGTTGAGGGCGGTGAGAGCCCTGCGGGCCAGCGTTTACCTGAGGCGGATCCCTCAGCGCTACCACCGCCATCAGACTCTGGCCGGAGCGGCCGGGGGACGCGGGCAAGGACTTCCCTCTCCTCGGCCTAGGGCAGGGTGCCCGGTCGCCGTTGCAGAACCTCAGAGCCCACTATGCAGCGCAGGGACAGCACCTGCTCTCGCGCTTTTTAGATCCGGTCACCCGGTGAGGAATCAGCGGCCCCCAATCAGGACACTCACAGCAGTCTAAAATGGCTGCCACAAGCAAGACACCGGAAGTCCGGCTCCAATGGGCCCAGTGTGAAGAATTTCCCCGGAAATGCATTTATGTGGATCTTCCTGGGCGCAGGATCTTCCCGGTAGTATTGTTCTTTAGCGACTGCCCGAAAGTGTATTCTCCTTTCTGACCAACCAGAACTTGAGCCAACTGGCACCCGGAAGGATGCTGGAAAACAGTCATCTTACCTTGAGGAAGGAAGGGTTCTGTTTCTTATTAAATGCAGCCAAGTGACAAAATTTCAGAATTTCTGAAGCTCAATCAGCTCCCAGAAGATAAAAATATTGAGACTGTCAACAACAGATTGGCACTTGCCATGGTGCTTGCCGCTTTCCTCTACAAGGATTAAATCAGCTGCTCCAGCTGTTGACTTCAACACCCTCTGAAAGTAGTTTTGAGTGGTAAGCAGAAATGAAGCGTTCTATGCTTGCGGTGGGGGACGGGGAGGGCAGCAAACTTGCAGGACAGGTCTTCAGATAGATATATTCTCAAGAGCTGAATTTATGAGCCCAATTCTTATATCTCCTCATATCTAGAAAGCACTAAAATCCTTCATGGTGATGAGTGTTTTCTCATGACTCTCAGAAAGTTTCCCGAAACTAGCAGAAACCTTCTCAGAAAAATATGTGCTTGATTGCATGTACTCTCCCTTCACCAAAATCACATGTACACTGACCTTACCCCCACCTGTTTAGAGCACTTTCTCAGAGTTATCTGAGGTGCTGTTTCCTGGGGTTCAGTCCTAATTTAGCCCCCAAATAAAACTTAACTTGTAACTCTCACTTGTACAATTTTTTTAAGTCAATAAGATGCACTCAAATGTCTTCTAAATGGCCATATTACCCTAGAGCCATTCAGATATGAGTCAGCAAGTTCAGATCAGTTACTCAGTCGTGTCAGACTCTTTGCGACCCCATGGACTGCAGCACGCCAGGCTTCCCTGTCCATCACCAACTCTCGGAGCTTGCACAAATTCATGACCATTGAGTTGGTGATGCCATCCAACCATCTCAGCCTCTGTCGTCTGCTTCTTCTGCTTTAATCTTTCCCAGCATCAGTCTCTTTTCCAATGAGTTTCCAGTCTCTTTTCCAATTGAAGTTTCAGCTTCAACATCAGTCCTTCCAATGAATATTCAGGACTAATCTCCTTTAGGACTGACTGGTTGGATCTCCTTGCAGTCCAACGGACTCTCAAGACTCTTCTCCAACAGCAGAGTTTAAAAGCATCACTTCTTTGGCACTCCATAAACCATAGCTTTGACTAAACAGACCTCTGTTGGCAAAGTAATGTCTCTGCTTTTAATATGCTGTCTAGGTTGGTCATAACTTTTCTTCCAAGGAGTAAGCGTCATTTAATTTCATAGCTAGAGTCGCCATCTGCAGTGACTTTAGAGCCACCCAAAATAAAGTCTCTCACCGTTTCCAAGGTTTCCCGATCTATTTGCCATGAAGTGGTGGGACCAGATGCCATGATCTTCGTTTTCTGAATGTTGAGCTTTAAGCCAACTTTTTCACTGTCCTCTTTCACTTTCATCAAGAGGCTCTTTAGTTCTTCTTCACTTTCTGCCATAAGGGTGGTGTCCTCCGTATCTGAGGTTATTGATATTTCTCCCAGCAATCTTGATTCCACTTGTGTTTCATCCACCCTAGCATTTCTCATGATGTACTCTGCATAGAAGTTAAATAAGCAGGGTGACAATATACAGCCTTGATGTACTCCTTTTCCTATTTGGAACCAGTCTGTTGTTCCATGTCCAGTTCTAACTGTTGCTTCCTGACCTGCATACAGATTTCTCAAGAAGATGTGTATAAGAGACAGGATTTTGGAGCCCAAAAAAATAAAGTCTGCCACTGTTTCCCCATCTATTTGCCATGAAGTGATGGGACCAGATGCCATGATCTTCGTTTTCTGAATGTTGAGCTTTAAGCCAACTTTTTCACTGTCCTCTTTCACTTTCATCAAGAGGCTCTTTAGTTCTTCTTCACTTTCTGCCATAAGGGTGGTGTCCTCCGTATCTGAGGTTATTGATATTTCTCCCAGCAATCTTGATTCCACTTGTGTTTCATCCACCCTAGCATTTCTCATGATGTACTCTGCATAGAAGTTAAATAAGCAGGGTGACAATATACAGCCTTGACGTACTCCTTTCCCAATTTGGAACCAGTCTGTTGTTCCATGTCCAGTTCTAATTGTTGCTTCTTGACCTGCATAGAGATTTCTCAAGAGGCAGGTCAGGTGGTCTGGTATCCCCATCTCTTGAAGAATTTTCCATAGTTTGTTGTGATTTACACAGTCAAAGGCTTTGGCGTAGCCAATAAAGCAGATATTTTTCTGGAACTCTCTTGCTTTTTTGATGATCCAATGGATGTTGGCAATTTGATCTCTGGTTCTTCTGACTTTTGCCTTTTCAGACTCCAGCTTGAACAATTGGAAGTTCATGGTTAGCATACTGTTGAAGCCTGGCTTGGAGAATTTTGAGCATTACTTTGCTAGCATGTGAGATGAGTGCAATTGCACTCTTTAGCATTGTATTTCTCTGGGATTGGAATGAAAACTGACCTTTTCCAGTCCTGTGGCCATTGCTGAGTTTCACAAATTTGCTGGCATATTGAGTGCAGCACTTTCACAGCATCATCATTTAATATTTGAAATAGCTGAACTGGAATTCCATCACCTCCAACAGCTTTGTTCGGAGTGATGTTTCCTAAGGCCCACTTGATGTCCTCTAAATGGCCTCTCAATGTCCACATTATTCTAGAGCCATTCAGATATGAGTCAGCAAGTAGCTGGACACATTATATAATTGTTCTTGAAATCCATGCACTGAAGCTGTAGTCAGTTTTCTGTGTTGTATTATGATTAGCTATAAGAAAAACAGTCTGTACAGGGTCATGACTCAGGGAAAGAAGATGGATATTCTAAATTAGGTGGTCAAGCAGGAGTTTTACTTCCGGTTCCACAACAAAGCTTCTTTCTTGCCTACAGAACCAGGGATTGTGTCCTGTCCACTGAGAAACACTTTCATCCGTATACTATCTCTTATTCCACTTCCTAGCATAAACTCAGTTCCTTTTAGTGAACAGATATCCATCTCAAACAGCAACTGAACTAATGTTATTTTGGTATGGGTCAGTAGCTGCAAATTTCAGAGTCGCAGCACGTATGGAAAGGAGTATCTGAACACTTATATAGAAGAAGGCATCTTAAGCTTATGATCGCGTGTCCTTGCTGGCAAGTGACTATCATTTTCCAGTGACTGCAGGCACATTTCTTTACAGGGAAATGAGATAATATCAGAAAGTTTTGACATGCAAGTTTCTGGAGAAGGCAATGGCATCCCACTCCAGTACTCTTGCCTGGAAAATTCCATGGACGGA
>SJYC01000705.1:0-23114 GCA_006408675.1 Madoqua kirkii
CCCATTTAAAAATATTCTTCATACTTGCAATCATTGAGGAAATATTTGGTTTCTCAATTTAACACTCTGGAGTTAAATTTTATAAAGCATTCTCTCTTAACAAAGGACATTTGGAAATAATTTCAAATGCAAAATTACACTTTTGCTGAGGCAGTATGTAAGAATTTAGTCAAAGAATAATGTGAACTAGCAAAATTTCACAGTTCAAAATTTTCTTATTGAGTAATAAACACTGGTATGTTTTAGATACGGAAAAAAATGACACAAAACTGTGGAAAAGAAAGGTATCTACACTGATGATTTAATTGGCAAAGCCAGTGTTTTAATTAACTGGATTTTCTTTTATTTTTTAATTGGATTTTCTTAATTTAATGTCCTTATGCTGCAAATGGATCAAAGATCTTAAATTTTAGTATGAATTTAGTTCTCCCAGGAAAGTCAGTAAAACACATGTAATCTAATATAACACCTGCATTTTATGAAATAGCTTTTTTAAAGGACAAAGCTAGAAAGATAAAGCATTAAATCAATTATTGCAAACATCACAACTTTTAATTTCATTGCCTATATTATTCCTCAATTAATTTTCTTTAAAACACTTTAATTGAGCCCATATCTAATTATTTTCCTGGCATTTTCTTGAGAATAGGAACTTGTTAATTCAGCGAGGGCTACAATCCATGAGGTTGCAAGTTCCCAAAGAGCTAGACATGATTGAGCACACAAGCACAACAATCAAGAAATATACCAGCTTTACAAGTTACATACTTTCCTGCAAGTTCATTTCAAGCAGTACTAGATGAATAGAATAAAATACTTTTAGAAATAGGAATATGTCAATCCAATATTCAATATCATGTCACAGTCATTTTCCAGTATCTACTTTCACTGATTAGGTTACTTTCTTCTAAATTTAGAATAATTTAAGTTCAATTATAAGACTGATTTTATGCTACAAGACAATTATTTGTCTCAACATAACATCCTTGTAAAACCTTAAAATGTTCATGAAAAGTGAAAGTATTAGTCGCTGTCATGTCTGACTCTTTCTGACCCTGTGAACTGTAGCCCACCAGGCTCATCTGTCTATGAAATTCTCCAGGCAAGAATACTAGAGTGGGTAGCCATTTCCTCCTTCACGGGGATCCAGGGATCAAACCCGGGTCTCTTGCATTGTAGGCAGATTCTTTACCATCTGAGCCACCAGGGAAGCTACAATGTTCACAAACAAAGTCAAACAGAAGGCATTTCTGCTTAAGAGTGAATTTTGTAAAATGCATTTTTTGTAAAGTTCAACTTTTCTCTCTCATTAATTTTTTTTCTTGAATTAATATTTTAGGTTTGATTATTTGATTTTTGGAGCTATATAAATAGTGTATTAGCAATAACACTAGTTGAATCATAACATTTCCTAAGACAATGAGGCAAAATGTAAAAGAATTAAAAGATTTATTTATAATAACTCGAGTTTCTGCTCAGTTAAAAGACTAGCTAATTCTATCACTGCAAAGTTATGTAAATAAATATTCAAGGGCTTCTATCTAACGCTGTCAGTTGACTCCACAGATCTGAAGTGGGCTTGAGAATATGCACTTGAAAATGAAACAAACCCAACCCTGGTTATTGACTAGGCTGAGATCAGCTTCCTAAAAACTCAACATGGTTTTGTCATTTTTGCATAGTGAGTAGGGTTAGGAAGTGAGAATTTTGAACCTTATTTTCTGTGCTAATGTTCAATGAGACTTCCATTCTCTTCCCTCCTTTCTCCTTCAACAAAGCTCTCTCCTATTTTTTTCCCTCCTTTAGACACAAAAGTTAGACTTTTATTTTTCTGGTGGTTGTTCAGTCACCAAGTCACGGTGCCCAACTTTTGTAACCCCATGAATGGTAACCCACCACGCTTCTCTGTCCATGGGATTTTCCAGGCAAGAATACCAGAGTAGGTTATTATTTCTTTCTCCAGAGGACATTTCTGACCCAGTGATCCAACCCAGATCTCTTGCATTGCAGGCAAATTTTTTACTGACTGAGCCACCAGGGAAGTCTTTTCTTTTTCTAGTCAAAAATAAATCTGCATTATCTATATTCTTGATTCTGTTTCACTTTGTCATCACCTGCAAAGTTACTCCCTTAATCAATCCTCTCTCACTTATATCTAAAATTTTAATTTTTTCATGTTTTTATATTTATTTTTCCAGCCATTTATTTGTTCATTCATTGTGTATTTTTTAAATCACTTACTACGTGTTGAGCTTGCTCCTTGGAAGAAAAACCAAGTTAGATAGCATACTAAAGTGCAGAGACATTACTTTGTTGACAAAAGTGCATATAATCAAAGCTATGATTTTTTCAGTAGTCATGTATGGATGTAAGTGTTGGACTATAAAGAAAGCTGAGTGCCGAAGAACTGATGCTTTTGAACTGTGCTGTTGGAGAAGACTCTTGAGGGTCCTTTGGACTGCAAAGAGATCAAACCAGTCAATCTTAAAGGAAATCAGTCCTGAATATTCATTGGAAGGATTGATGCTGAAGCTAAAACTCCAATACTTTGACCACCTAATGCAAAGAGCTGACACACTGGAAAAGATCCTGATGCTGGAAAAGACTGAAGTCAGGAGGAGAAGGGGATGACAGAGGATGAGATGGTTGGATGTCATCATTCACTCAAAGGACATGAGTTTGAGCAAGCTCCAGGAGCTGGTGATGGACAGGGAGGCCTGGCGTGCTGCAGTCCGTGGGGTCACAAAGAGTGGGACACTACTGAGCAACTTAACTGAACTGAACTGATGTGCTGAGCACAGTGTCAAGCACTAGAGATACAATGATGAACAGGATAGATATACTCAGTCTCCGCCTACACCAATTTTATATTCTAGCTATGGGAGAAGTCTACAGACAAGTAAATAAGTGGATTCAAAGAATGGTATTTGGAATGGCAACACTGACATCATTGTGGAGGGTAGAAATACAGAATCTCTGGCCCTATCACAGGTTTCCTGAATCAGAATCTGATTGGGTCCCCCAGTGATGTATATGCAAACAGAATCTTGAGAAGTACTATAACAGAGGATATTAAGGGTCTCAACTAAAGTTTATAAACAGTCATGGTCTCTGCTACTTAAATGCATTTTTTAAAAGACATTTGTTTCTCTCAAACCAGATTCTCAATTCAGACTTTTTCTTCCATGTCCCTAGTTTATGTTTCTATCAGGTATACTTTTTATCATTTCTTGAAATACACTTGACTTTGGATTTAAGGGATTTTATTTAGGTCATACCTGAAGGGTGTAGCAGTTTTTTCTACTTTCTTCAATTTGAGTCTGAATTTGGTAATAAGGAGTTCATGATCTCAGCCACAATTCTGTCCTTTATTGAGCCCATCTTTGCATGAAATGTTCCCTTGGTATCTTTAATTTTCTTGAAGAGATCTCTACTCTTTCCCATTCTGTTCTTTTTCTCTATTTCTTTGCATTGATCACTGAAGAAGGCTTTTTTTTATCTCTTCTTGCTATTCTCTGGAACTATGCATTCAAATGCTTATATCTTTCCTTTTCTCCTTTGCTTTTTGCTTCTCTTCTTTTCACAGCTATTTGTAAGGCCTCCCTAGACAGCCATTTTGCTTTTTTGCATTTCTTTTCCATGGGGATGGTCTTGATCCCTGTCTCCTGTACAATGTCATGCACCTCATTCCATAGTTCATCAGGCACTCTGTCTATCAGATCTAGGCCCTTAAATCTATTTCTCACTTCCACTGTATAATCATAAGGGATCTGATTTAGGTCATACCTGAATGGTCTAGCGATTTTCCCTACTTTCTTCAATTTGAGTCTGAATTTGGTAATAAGGAGTTCATGATCTGAGCCACAGTCAGCTCCTGGTCTTGTTTTTGTTGACTGTATAGAGCTTCTCCATCTTTGGCTGCAAAGAATATAATCAATCTGATTTTGGTGTTGACCGTCTGGTGATGTCCATGTGTAGAGTCTTCTCTTCTGTTGTTGGAAGAGGCATTGTCCCCTAACTCTAAAAATCGACTATTAAAGGGAAAGTATTAGTCTTCTTGCCTTTCCTGTATGCACTACATTTCAGGGTCACCAAACAGTCTTAGTTGGTGAGAAAACGTTCTTTAAGGAAAAGTCAGTACTAACAGATGGGGAAGGAATAACGGAATCATAAAAACAGAATTTTGCAGAACATCCCTGACAATCCACTGGATTTGGATTAAGTCTTAATTTGGAGTTAAGACTCCAAGTTTTCAGTACACAGGGCACAAGTTCAATCCCTGGTTGGGGAACTAAGATTCCACATGTAATGTAGTCAAAAACAAAAAAAGCATACAATTTTACAAGTCATAATGAAATACAACAGTGAATTCAGGCCACAATCATCAATGAACGAAACTACTTGGATGAAAGTTTGATCAAGCAGTTCACAATTAGACTGACACCCCCAGCCCACTAGTTCATCTTAGCGCCCTTAAGAATGGGTCCCCCAGGCATGTGTGCCCCTTTGTGTGACTCCTCAGGAAGAATACTGGGGCCCAAGACTCTGCATTTCTAACAGCTCCCATGTGATGTCCAGATTGCCAGTCATCAGATCACACCAAGAAGCAAGTCTTTAAAATACCTCAGCAGACAACACAAGAGACACAGATGTATAAAACAAACTTTTGGCCTCTAAGGGAGAGGGAGAGGGTGGGATGATTTGGGAGAATAGCATTGAAACATATATACTACCATGTAAGAAACGAAGCGCCAATCTATGTTCGATACAGAATACAGGATGCTTGAGGCTGGTGCACAGGGATGATCCAGAGAGATGATATGGGGTGGGAGGTGGGAGGGGGATTCAGGATTGGGAGCTCGTATACATCTGTGGTGGAGTCATGTCAATGTATGGCAAAACCAATACAGTATTGTAAAGTAAAATAAAGTAAAAATAAAATTAAAAAAATAAAAAAATTTAAAAAAGAAATAAAAATAATAAAATAAAATAAAATACCTCAGCAAAGGAAACCAGAAAAAGGAGCAAGGGAAATGCAGGGAAAATGGCAAAATCCTCCTGATTTTTTTGACTAGGGGGCCGTAACTTGTGGGATCTAATGCCTGATGATCTGAGGTGGAGCTGATGTAATAATAATAAAAGTAAAGTGCACAATAAGTGCAATGTGCTTGAACTATCCTGAAAACATCCCCTCATCCCAACTGTCCATGGAAAAGTTGTCTTCCACAAAACCAGCCCCTGCTGCCAAAAAGGTTGGGTACGGCTGGTATAATGTGCGCTCGTCAAAAAAAGTTAAACCTGCATTTAATGAAGGCATTAGCCCTAACGGCCAGGTTCCAGGAAATAAAGGGGATTGAAGGACAAATCACTCTGAGAGGAAGCAAACACGCAAATCTTTCATGAAGATTTGTTCTGCAGGACAAGTGTCCGAGCTCTGCAGTAAAGCAAAGATTTGAAAGACGCCCAAATGAGCAAGGGGGGCCCTCTAGACTAAGAAAGGCATAGCAACCGCACGTGATGTCTGGGCCTTGTTAGGTTCTTGATCTGAACTCATCAGCTGTTAAAAATAGACATGTGGAGACAGTTGGGAAGATTCGAAGACAAACTGAGTATTAGCAAAAGGAGAAGGAAGTGGCAGAGGATGAGAGGGTTAGATGGCATCCCTGACTTAATGGACATGAATTTGAACAAACTCCAGGAGATAGTGAAAGGCAGGGGAGTCTGGCGTGCTGCAGTTTATGGGGTCGCAAAGAGTCAGACACAGCTTAGCAACTGAGCAACAACATTAGACGTTAACAAAGAATTACTATTCATTTTGTTAGGTGATGAGAACATTGTGACGTAAGAGGATAGCTCCTCTACTTAAAAAACTTGTATTGAAGCATTTGAAGGTAAAATGACTGATGGTGGGGATTTTCCTCAAATAAAGCTTCCAAAGCATGAAAGTGCAAACAGATCACCCAAGTTATTTTCTTCTAAAATGCAGGTTCTGACTCAGGACGTGAGGGAGTGGGGCTGAGATCCTAGTCTAGCGGGCTGGTAAGTGATGCCAGGCTGCACCTGGTCCCCAGACCAAACCGTGAGCATCACGGCTTTCACATGCTTTGGTAAAGCAAACAGGAAAATGACAGGTGAAATCAACGCAGCCGGTGTGACAAGATCCGGATAGCTGTGTCACTGGGTGATGGGCATATTGGGTTTACTGGTGTCATTTTCTTTCGGCCACACCACTCAGCATATGGGATCTTGGTTCCCCAACCAGGAACTGAACCCGTGCCCCATGGAGTGGAAGGGCAAGAGTCTTAACCCTTGGACCACCAGGGAAGTCCCCTCATTTTCTTTACTTCTGTACTCACTTGAAACTTTGTTAAAAACCAATCTTCCAAAGGCTGAAGGCGCAGGCTCCCTCTAAGGGGCCATGTCTGCTCTCATCTTTCAATTCTCATTCCTCTTCCCTGAGCCTGACACAAAATCTGTACTTTATTGCTTTTCCTTTATACCCCTGCCTTGCCCAGAATGATGGGTGGTGACTCATAAAAATATATCATCCGCTAAAATAAAACTTATTTTACAATGATGGGGTAGGTAAATAAATAAATAAAGAGTGAAGTGAGAACTACCCACTTCTTACAAGGAGTGAATGGAAGGCCTTCTTTCCCCTTTTTACCATCTGTGTGACTCACAGACATGAATTGAAACCCCTGTGAGAAGTCTAGCCTTCCTTCCTGGACATCCATGATACCTCCCAGCCCAACCCAGTAGCCCCTCTGCTGGCTCTGTTCTCCAGCTGCTTGATACCCCGATTCCTGCACACACTCCGCACGTCTCCCACCACAGGGCCTTTGCACGGCGGCTCCCCCTGCCCCGTGTGCCTTCCTCATCACTCTCCCAGCTCTGCCCCATCCTTTGGGGCCCTGTTCAGGCGCTCCCTGCCCCAGGAGCCAACTAGATTCTTGACCAGAATGCCCTTCTGGTCTCTGAGCCCACTCAGCATCCTGGGCTGTCTCTGGCTCTGACTAAATCCTGTCTGGGTCAGAGTGATCTGCGATGAAGTTTATTTCCCCCAGACAGTAATCTGAACTTCATCCGTGACACCCTCAACCACAAAGTCCCACTTGACACAGTGCCAGGCCCAGATTAGAAACATCAGATAGGGCCAGAGATTTCTGATATCCACCCCTGCACCCTCATTTTTCGCTTTGTTCAACTGAGGGGTCTTGGCTCAAAATCTCTGAGGGGTGGGAAAGGGGAGGAGACAAGCATAGAGACACTCACAACCGCCTTCCTAGACCACCTGCTCCCTTCCAGGCACCATACCCAGGTGCTGGGGCTCAGGGAGGTCAGGGGATTGCTTTGTGGCCCATCTGCAAGTTGAAATTTGTGTCTGGGGCCCAGGTCTGCCTCATTCTAAGGTCTTCAGTAAAACCGGAGGCCCTGGGGACAAGGGTGTTGGTGTAAATAGAGACCAGGCTCCCCGTTGTGCCAGCAGCTGAGAACTGGGGCAGAGCTCCGGGTTAGCGAGCTGGTAATTAGGTCAGAGAGAATATGTGTATGGGGACACTTTCCCCATCCCCATGTGCAGCCTGAAGGTGTCCTTAGCAGGCCCTCCAGCTGGGGACAGAGGGTCCTGGTGTGCATGTGCGTGTGCAGATGTGTCAACTGGTCTGCTGAGAAAATGTGCATGTGTGTAGGCTGTGTGTGTCTGTGTGTGTGCTAGGGTGTCACTGGGTCTGCTGAGCTGAGAACATGTGCGTGTGTGTGTGTGTGTGTCTGTGTGTGTGTAGGTGTCAATGGGTCTGTTGAGCTGAGAACACACACACGTGTGTGTATGTACTAGGGTGTCACAGGGTCCACTGAGCTGAGAACACAAGTGTGTGTGTGTGTGTGTGTGTGTGTGTGTGTGTGGAGGGGTGACAATGTGTCCGCGGAGCTCTCTCAAAAGGCCAGCCGGTGCCTGGGGTCCACCAGACGTGAGTCGCCTTGCCGGAGCAGACTTGACGCCTACCTGCTGCCACAGTCCTTTTACCCAGACCGTGCATCCATCAGGGACTCCCCCACCCTCCCCACTTCCCCCCTAGACACAGAGAAACGAGCATGAGCCCCGGAGGGAGATAGTGCTCGCTTTCCATGGAGTCCCTGAAGGACCTGTGGTCACCTCACTGCCGTCTTCTCAGCTATGATGTGGAACCGTGCGCACCAGCGGGCGATGCCGTGTGCAGGGCCCGACAGACCAAAGGCTCCGTAGGTGGGTGCTAATGTCAGTGTTATAACCACAGAGGGCCCACCATGTCCTCTGACGTCTTGCTCTCCGGGTGAAGCCCCCCTCTAGCGCTGTCAGAGATGAGAGCCCGGCTGAACCAGAGTCTGTCACCACACCACCCACAGGGCTGCCTCCCCAAGCTGCCTCAGCCACACGGGCCTGCTGAGTCAGACCCCACTCCATCCTGTCAGCTCCACAGCCCCCCACCAGCCCCCTCTCTCCCCCATCACACTGGGCCATTTAAATAACATTCTTACAGTACTGTTTCCAGCTTAGCAAACTGAACCGGGCGGGGGGGGCATGGTTTCCCCAGATTAAGCAAGTAGCCCAGCCTTAGAACTAGGACTAGACTCAGCCATCCTGACGCCCAGCCGAGAGCACCCAGAAAAGTCTGCAGGCTGCCTGTCCCATGAGGGGGCTCACCCTGCGCTCAGCCACCTGGGCCTTTAAAGTTGAGCCTCATCATCTCAGCCCCAAGCCTCACGCCTGCCCTCAAACTCCCTTATGGGCTACCCGATGGCCACGGCCAGCAGGCCTGGGGAAGACTGGGCTGGGTTCCACGCAAAGTGCTTGCGGTTTCCTCCTACATCCTCCCTGTGTCTCCTCCTCCCCACGTCCTCCTGCCCCAAGTCTTGGCAACTAACTCTTCATGAGCCTCTGCCTCCGTTTCCTCCAGGACACTACCTTCTACACAACAGGCAAGTCTCATGGTCACCTTTGGGCTCGAGGCCTACTGGGTTTCCCCCTGCCCTCAGGGTGCAGCCGGAGCTCCCTTAGCCTAGCATTCTGGATCCCCCACACTCTCCACCACCTCCCTGACCACCCGCATGGCCCCTGTCTACACTCCCAAAAGCCAGCCTCCCGGAGGTCAGAGGTGTCTGGCTCCCAAGTGGCCTGCCCTCCACACCTGCCCATGCGCACTGCATCTGTCTTACCTCTCTGCCTGGGGGACACTTTCCCCATCCCCATGTGCTGCCTGAAGGTGTCCTTAGAGGGTCCTCCAGCTGGGGACAGAGGGTCCTGGTGTGCATGTGACCTGCTTCCCCTTAGGGCCCAGGGTGTCCTGGCTATGGGGGGGCAGGCAACATCAGAGCAGACAGCCCTCTGATCCCCACTCAGATCTCACCCTATGTCTCCTTAAACATGATCCTTACACCGGGGTCTCTGTCCATACTGCTTCTTCTGCATAGAAGCTCCCTCCCACCCCTACCACCTGCCTGCACTTGCTAAGGACTCCCCCACCCTATGGGCCGCCTCAGACACTACAGTCTCCACCCTCAGAGGCTGAGGTTTTCCATCACAGACTTGCCCTTCCATCTGGGTTGTGCCCTGGGCAGAGCCTGGTCTGACACCTGCCCGATTCCCCCAGCAGGACTCAGAGGGGTCCCCAGGCTCCAGCCTGAAGTTGATACAACAGTTAAGCCAACCCTGGACTCCTGGTTCCTGTACCACTATAAGGTTTTATAGACCCAGAGCATAGTTCCCTTCTTCACCCAAGCTATGTAGATGCAATCTCTAAGAGCCTGGGAAGAGAAGCGAATGGCTGTGGTCACTGAATGAGTCAGGGTGAAGACTGACCCGGGAGTAGCAGGCTGCAAGGAACAGCTGCAGGGCTTCACCACAGTGGGAAGGGTAGAAGGTCAGACCAGGAACAGTCTGGATTCTCTCCAGCCTAGCAAGGTACAGCCAGGATGCAAGGCCTGGGCTCACAGTCTGAGGGGTTCCTACGCCCTCCCTTGGCTTCTCCTTGTCACTTTCTCAGACTCTCTCCAGCTCTGAAGATTCAGCGCCAGTCTCACCTCCTCCAGGAAGCTCTTCATGATTAGTCCACCCCTAAGTCTCAGGACCTCACTCTTAGAGCAGAATTGTCACGGCTCCATTTCTCCCACTCACACTGGTGCTGCTGGGGCCCTGCTCTCATCCCTGGCCCACAGCACAGCCAAGCTGCGGGCTCGTGGATCTCATTGCAACTCTGCTCCATCTTGCTCTCTGCTGTCCATCCACCTGGGGGGTGCCTTGGCCTCAGAAGGGGTTTTGTAAAACTCATGTGACTTGACATTGCCGAAAAAGGTGCTGGGGCAATAATTGATCCTTCCAGAGGCCACAGGAGAAAGAGACGAGCAGGAGCCCAGAGTGACACCAGGGTTAGTGTCCCAGGCCGTGGGGTATTCTGGAGCTTCTAGAGCCGGGAGGCAGGCAGAGGCCTGGGCTCAAGCCTCGTTCCCACCAGCACTTGCTCGTAACTATGGCCAGTCACTACCCGTGTCTGGGCCTCAGTCACCTCTTCCATACTGGGAAGGAGTGGACCAGGGTCTCGTCTAAACATCGTCTATGGACACGCTTGGTGACGCGAGATCAAAGAAGCGTGAGACCTTCTCCACAAGCCACATGTAACTGAATGTAAAGGGAAGTCTAAGTTGTAAAATAAGGAAGAGGAAGCTCAACAAAGTTTTGATCTTTTCATGATAACTATTTTGATTTTTTTTAATAATCAAATATTAAGAAGAGTGCAGAAAATGTACACTTTGCTGGTGCACATTTGGCCGGCCTCTTGGGCAGCCTAGCTCTGTGGTGGGTGCTATGAGTGATTCAGAGCACCCCCAGCCTGGCCTCAGCTCAGCTACAGTCCGGCCTCACTCAGCAGCCTGCATCAATCCTTGGGGAAAACTGAGGCTCGCTCCTAGAGCTTTGAAATTACATCTGCCTGATACCCGGTCTTATTCTTCCCTCAAGGGTTCTGAGCAGTACAGGAGGCCCCCAGGAGTCCTGTCAGATCACTAATCAGGACCACCTGGCCTCAGGCTTGTTCTGAGCAGTACCCCTGCACCCCGCCCTGCCCCAGCAGGGCTCACTGATGACACTTTTTCTCCTCCCTGGGGCCTGGTGGGTGGGTGCAGGCTCCTAGCTTGGCTTGCCCCCAGGGGCTTCCATGAGCATTTTAAAGGCCAGAAAGGGACCCCCTAGGCAGTGTGGAGAGGAAGCGCCCCCTCCCCCACACACGTTCTCACAGGGCCTTAACATCAGGAACAGGAAGCGGCCCCCCCTTGCATTCGTCCTCCACCACACAGCCCACCATCTCTCATCAGCGGTCACCTGCTCACAGGGTCCTTACCCCCTCCTAAGCTAAACCCTTCCTGTGTAAGAGAAGAGGGCTCTGCTGGGCAGGTGGGCTCGCACTCTCGGAGGAGAAGCGCGGCATAGACCTGAGGGGCTGCCTGACATGGACACCTGGTTCGGGGAAAGGGGACGCATGGGGAGGAGAGGTGGCCGGAGGAACAGGAGGCAGAGCCCCAGAGTCCAAAGGAGCCCAAAGTCAGCGGGAGCCTCAAGGGCCCTTCCCAGCCCCAGGGGGGTTCTGGCCCACCAAGCAAGAGTGTCTCCCCAGGTTTTGGGGGAGGCCCCACCTCTTTTCTAACCTCGGGCTCTGAGCTCCACCAGATGCACAAACGGACAGGCCGAGCTAAGGGCACAGCAGCCCCTTGGGGGGCAAGGGGTGAGGCCGACTTACTGGTCGCGAAGAGCAGAGAATGAAAGAGCCACATCCTGGCGGGAGCGCAGGCAACAGCCGAGGCCTCGAGGGCTCAGCTTCCCTCCTGGGCTCCTGGGCTCCTGCGGGCAGGAGGCGGGGACAGAGGCGCACCCACAGGCCAGGACCACAGACAGACGGCTGCGTGGCTTCCTCAGTAGAGGAGGGCTGGGTCCTGGGAGCCCAGAGACACCTGGCAGCCCTGTTCCATCTCTACCACTCTTGTGGAACTGGGAGCTGAGGTCTGGCCCAGGAACAGGGGGCAGATGACGTCAGGAGCGGGTATTTGAAGTACAGGAGCACTATGAATCCAGTGGTGTGTTGTTTATCATCCTTGTGGACGAGTCCCAGCCCCCCTGCCCTGCTTCATCACCCACCACCCACCTCTGCCCCGAGCCTGGCCCAGGGTGCCTCCCCCAGGAAGCACCCCCCACAGCTAGAAACCTGCCTCCACACTCAAGGCCCTGAGACTGTGGAGGGCCAGAAGGGTAAGACCCTGGCACTGACTGAATCACTGCCTCAGTTCAGCTTTGGCCGCACTCTTCATTTTTGTTTTTAATTTTAAAAATAGTTTTATTTATGTTTGTGCTAGGTCTGCTCTGGTTGCAGCAAGCGGGGGCTACTCTCTAGCTTCAGTGCATGAGGTTCTCATTGCCGGAACACGGGCTCTAGGGTGTGCCAGCTTCAGGAGCTGCGGCACAGGGGCTCAGGGTTTGCAGCTCTCCAGCCCTAGAGCACAGGCTCAGTAGCTGTGGTGCATGGGTTTCGTTGCCCTGTGGCACTGTGGGATCTTCCTGGACCAGGGACTGAACTCATGCCCCCTGCATTGGCAGGGGGATTCATAATCCACAGCTGCTGCTGCTAAATTGATTCAGTCGTGTCCGACTTTGTGTGACCCCATAGATGGCAGCCCACCTCGCTCCCCCATCCCTGGGGGATGGGGCAAGAACACTGGAGTGGGTTGCCATTTCCTTCTCCAATGCATGAAAGCAAAAAGTGAAAGGGAACTTGCTCAATCGTGTCCAACTCTTAGCAACCCCATGGACTGCAGCCCACCAGGCTCCTCCATCCATGGCATTTTCCAGCCAAGAGTACTGGAATGGGGTGCCATTGCCTTCTCCAATTCACAGCTGCATTCTCTTTATATCCTGACTACAGTACCATGGTGTAGAACCTCGCAGAGATCTGGGCTACCAGAAGTGAAATCCATGCATCTTTTAGCACATCTCTGACTCAGCCCAGAAGCCCAGAGAACTGCACTGCCAACAGCCCCAGTCACATGTAAATGCCAGCTTCACGCTCTATCAGATTCTCCACGTGTGCCCACGTCTGTCGCAGAAGTCTCTCCCGCACCTTTGCGTCCCAGACAGTTGGCTGTGCCGAGCAGCGCTGTCCCACGGAGCCCAGCAATCAGTGTCTAGACTTAAAGAGTCCAAGTGTGGTTACTGTGTCCTTTAAATGTTCCCAGTCACTGAGGGACTGAATTTTCCATTTTATTTGTTTACAATCAAAATGTCTCTTTCACCTGGATGCGTGCATCTCCGAGGAGAGTACTTCACAGTGTTAATATAAGGGTTAAACCAGAGTAGATGGGATGCCCTGGTGGTCCAATGGCTAAGACTCCATGCTCTCAGTGCAGGGGGCCTGGGTTCGATCCCTAGTCAGGGAACTAGATGCCACAGTGAAGATCCTGCATGCTGCAACTAAGACCTGGCACAGTCAAATAAATACATACATATTAAAAAAGGAAATTAAAAAAAAAACCCACAGCAGAGGACGGTGTTGACTCGATGACTAGATGAAAATCAATTTTATCTTGTTTCTCATGATGAAAGCCTGCTTGGCTAAAGTTCCGTAATGATTGAGGTCATGTAACAGTCTTACATTGCTTGCTTTGGTCTGACAAAATGCCTCCACCTAGCAGGACAGTTCCTGGATGTTACATGGTTGTTGAGATTACGATTCACCGTTTTCCACACTATATACCACCCAACGGAGAGGTTAAACAGCTGAGAAAGCAAAGCTCTGAGTCTGATGAGTCATCCGTCGGCCACAAAGATTGTCCCAAGGTGGCTTAACCCTGTTGTGGGCTGGGGTCCTGGCTGTCTTCCCACACTCAGGGCTCGGCGCCTCTCTCCCTCCTTGTCCCCAGCTCCGGGGTGCCTGGCAGAGCAAGGAGGGGCTCCTCTCCCACTACTGGCCCAGAGAGGGAGAGAGCAGCCCCAGGACACAGAGCAGAGCAGAATTAAGGACAGGTTGGAACCCAGGACTGTGCCCACTGGAGGCTTCCAAGAAAAGTAGGCCTTTGGTTGGGAGTGTGAACTTTGGGACGTCTCCGGAGCTGGGCAAAGTCGATGAGAGGATGCTGAAACAGGTGCAGAGCCATCTTCTGCATCTTTGGAGACTTCCAGACTGCTAACTTGGCCTGCATCCTTCTGAGATGCATTTTCAAAGCTGTAGGTGTCTGCATGACAGACCACTGGTCACGAGCATGGAGAGGCCCTTCCAGTCCTTCTGACAGTAACTGCCCACAAACCCAGACTTCAGGTCCCAAGGCAGAGCCAGGCTATATCATGCTCCCAACTCACAGAACCTAGTGCAAGGCATTCAGGAACTACCTACGTATCTTAAAGGAATGTGAAAATGGCTTCTGAAGTACATTTTACCTTAAACAAATGTTAAGGGACCAACTTGAGGGACATTCTATAACATAACTGGACTGAACTGTTCAAAAATGACCACATCATAAAAGGTACAGAAAGGGAATTGTTCCAGGCTACAGGAGCTTAAGGAGAGGGCATCAAGTGCAGTGTGTGATCCTGGACTGACTCCCAGGGTCAGAGAAAACTGCTTTAAAGAAAACATTATTGGGACAGTTGACAAAACTGAAACATGAGCCACAGGTTAGATAGTCCTGTCTTGTTAGATGCGTGTATGTTAGTCTCTCAGTCATGTCCAGCTCTTTGTGACCCCGTGGACTACAGCCCACCAGGCTCCTCTGTCCATGGGATTCTCCAGGCAAGAATACTGGAGTGAGTTGCCATTCCCTTCTCCAGGGGATCTTCCCGGCCCAGGGATTGAATCTGGGTCTCTGGCATTGCAAGCAGATTCTTTACTGTGTCTGAGCCACCAGGGAATAAAATTAAACAATTTCTGAATCTGATAACACTACTGTGGTCATATGAAGGAAAGTCCTTGTTCTTAGAAAATGTACACTAAAATATTTATAGAGGGTAAAGTTACTCATGTATGCAAGTAACTCTCAAATAGTTCATGGCTGGGGGGATAAGGGTTAAGGTGGGAAAGAGGGGAGGAAGAAGTTTTGTTCTACCCTCAAAACTATTCTGATTGTTAAATTATATCACAGTAAGAAGTTTAAAGAGTTAGAGCATAGAGGACACGTGTTTAGCACGGGGTAGGACTGATGTTCTGCCTGTGAGTGAGTGAAAAGCGTGGCCGTCCACACTCACCAGGGTTGGGGGGCTGTTCCCACAGTCCTGTCCCACCACCCCCAGATGCAGCAAGTGTTTCTAATCACTTGCCTCTGAGTCCTAGGATGCTAGGAAGAGGACATCTGGAAGGGTGAGGATGTTACTGAGACCAGCAAAGGACAGAGTTGGCAAAGGGGCACTGGGAAAACTGACAAGCAGCCTAATCACTTCCACTGACTGAGCATCCAGAGTGGGCACAGGCTCGGTCCCAGGGGCCTTCACACAAGCCCCCGCTGACCCTCACGGCCACCCTGCTCGGTTATTCTGATTGCACAGATCAGGATGCTGGCTCAGTGATAGGTTAAGTAACTTGTCCCAGATCATATGTGGTGCTAGTGGTACAGAATCCACTTGCCAACGCAGGAGGGGAAGAGATGCAGGTTTGATCCCTGGGTCAGGAAATCCCCTGCAATAGGAAATGGCAACCTGCTCCTGTATTCCTGCCTGGGAGATCCCAGGGACAGAGAAGCCTGGGGGCTACAGTCCATGGGGTCACAAGGAGTCAGACACAACTGAGTGACTGAACACACACACACACACACTCAGTCTCTCACATGCTAATAAGTGGCCAAGCTGGGATTCAATCACAACTGTTTTCCTCCAGATCCAGGACTCTCAATGACTACAAACCCTACTGCCTCCAGACCCATGAGTCTAAACTCCTCCCAGTCTGTGAACCTTTAAAAAGCAGGGACTTCATTCCACACAAACACTGGGATCCTTGCATTCCTGGATGCCATGGACAGAACTGGGTCACCCCTCCCACATTTGTATGTTGAAGCCACAACCCCCAAGGTCACTGCATTTAGAGCCTTTAGTAGGACCCTAATCTAATAGGCTTGGAGGTCTTAGAAGAGGAAGAGACGTCTCTCTCTGCAAGTTCATGTGCCAAGGAGAGGCCACGTGAGCCCACAGAGAGATGTTGTCTGCCAGCCAGGAAGAGAGGCTTCGTGAGAACCCAACTGCTGGCACCCTCATCTCAGGATTTCTACTTCCAAAATCTGAGAAAATAAATTTGTTATTTAAGCCACCCAGTCCACGGTATTCTGTTACAGCAGCCTGAGCTAAGACATGGGCTACCTCCTAAAAATTCTCCCATGTTAAAACATCTGTGTGTGCGCGTCTGCTGGTTAAAGGGAGCTGAGTGGGGAAGGGAACAAGGGAGAGGAGCTCCTTGTCCTTCCATAACTGGGGCTGGGCAGGTGGGGGCGGGGGCTGGGTGGTACTGTTGCACTGGGTCATGGACCCAAGGATCCAAGGGCTTAGGCATCTTGTTGCTCAGTCGCTCAGTCATGTCCAACTCTTTGTGACCTCATGGACTGCAGCGTGAGGTCTTCACCATCTCCCAGAGCTTGCTCAAACTCATGTCCATTGAGTCGGTGATGCCATCCAACCATCTCATCCTCTGTCAGCCCCTTCTCCTTCTGCCTTTAATCTTTCCCTGCATCATGGTCTTTACAGTTAGGCGGTTCTTCACATCAGATGGCCCAAGTATTCTAGCTTCAGCTTCAGCATCAGTCCTTCCGATATTCAGGACTGATTTCCTTTAGGAGTGACTGGTTTGATCTCCTTGCAGTCTGAGTGATTCTTCGACATCACAGTTCAAAAGTATCAGTGCTTCGGCGCTCAGCTTTCTTTATGGTCCAACTCTCACATCCACACACGACTACTGGAAAAACCATGGCTTTGACGAGACGGAACTTTGTCCGCCAAGTAACGTCTGCTGCTTGTCCCCAACTCCCTCCTGTCCAACTTCCACTCCAGATGCTCCTTGGGAAAGCTCAGCAAAGATCCTAGAACTCACATTAGCACTAGAAGGGAACCTGGAGACATCCTCGTCAAGCCTGTCATCTGACAGACAGGGACACAGAGGCCCTAAGAAGTAAAGGGACTTGCTTGGTCTTTTCCAGTTTGTAGATGAGACAGAATGAGCCCCCAGGGCCCCAGCTGCCACCCTATTTGACCGTCCTCAGAAGACATTCTACCTGGGCAAAAAGGGCTGGCTGCCTCCTGGAGCACACGGGTCCTCTGAGGAACCCTCGCCAATAAAGAGAGGGGACGCATTAAACGCGAGAGCCCCAGGAAGGGACGGGAAGGCCGTGTCAGATATCCTGTCAATGGTGTGTACTCTCTCGCGCTCTGACCAACACTGGTTGGGGGCGGGGGTGACAGACAGTCTGAGGTAACACAGAAGTCAACTACTGAAGACTCTGTCCTCCAGGAAGGGCCTCTAGAATTGCTCTAACAAAACCAGCTAAGAACCCTGGGGCTGAGTGCTTACCGTGGTGTGTTAAAGACCACCCATACCCTAGTTGTGTCTGTAGCAGAGCAAATAAGCCCACTGCAATGCCTCGCAACTATTTGAAATAAGGTTTTGAGTGTGCATTTCCCTAACTGCTCCCAAGAACATCCAAGCTCTGTGAAACACTCAGAGAATTTCATTTTTTAAAAAAGCTACACTATTTAAGATTTATTTTATAAACATGTAGGAAAAGTTCTACATTATTGCTTGTCAGATTACACAATAGTCTGCTCTGAAGCCAGTATGCTGTTCTCAAGATCAAAGACATTCTGTCCTTTTAGTTCTTAAAAAGAAGTGGGTTGACTTCTAATTACTCCTTGTTATGTTAGATTTGAAAGCAAAGGCTTATACATCAACTAATTTGGGCAGCAATTAATTAATCTGTGAAGCTGTCATTTTCTGTTAACCTTCATCTAAACTGCGTGTTAGCACTGCACCGTAACTCTTCAGACCGCCCAGCCTGACAGCAGGCTAAAGGGCCATAGACAGGGATGAGTTCTGTTTCTCTGTGTCCTCTCTGGGCTGCTGTCCCTTCCTCACCCCTTGGATCGGATGCTAAGAAGTGGCCTGTCTCTTTGAGGCCTCTCTTCCACCTGCCCGCTTCCCTTCCTGCTGTCCTCGGTACAGATGAATGCTTCCTAAAAAATATTCTAGATTAGCTACCTGACTCTTCAGCAAATTCTTTATAAAGCCAGGGAAGTGTCAGCTCATAGATAGCCAGGATCATTAAGATTGGAATTTCATGGAGACCTCCTTAATGAGATTCCTACAAGAGTGCAATTTATGCACCTGTGGATAACCTCCCTCTTTTTTGAATCCAATAGCCTGGACTTGGGTGAGCTCCAGGAGACGGTGAGGGACAGGGAGGCCTGGCATGCTGCAGCTCATGGGCTCACAAGGAGTCGGACACGACTGGGCAATTAAGAAACAAGCCTTGGCTAGAAGCAGACCAGCCTGCAGACAAAAACGCCAGAGCTTGGTGGGGTTTCCACAATTTATTCATTTTCCCAAACACTCTTTAGGCATCACTCTGGAGTGACCTGGTAGGAGGAACAGAGGTCAAAACACGAAGACACCTGCTCATCAGAGGCTGCTAGCAGGGGAACAAAACATCACGGGTTGCATGTGCAAGGCAGAACCACGAGGTCTGGCCTGTAAGACAGTGCCCGGCCTTCAGAGAACGGAGCTGTCCCTTGTGACACTGGTGATTTATACAGTTGGCCTTGTGTAGGGGGGACCTGCCAGGTGCCAGGCATGGTACCCAGGTGGCGGACCCCCGTGAACACGCCGGATGTGGCCCTGCTCTCACGGAGCTCACAGTCTAGCAAGCAGACAAATAGGAAGAGGGAACTGTGATGCAGTGTACAGGTGTGCTGGCGTTGAGGGGGTACGGAAATCTGGTATATTCCATACATATTTCACTTAAGCAAACACAATGGTATTTGTCTGAAAAAGTTAGGGAGGAAAAAAAAAAGATGGGGAAAGCAATTTTAAGTTATCTGGGTCCCAAAGGATGAGATGGTTGGAGAGCATCACCAATTCAATGGACAAGAACTTGGGCAAACTCCAGGAGACGGTGAGGGACGGGGAGGCCTAGTGTGCTGCAGTCCATGGGGTTGCAGAGAGTCAGACACGACTTGGCTACCGAACACCACCTGTCCCTCCATCCCCTGAGCAGCCACGCAGGAGGCCCTGAGGCGAGCTCAAGCTCCTGCTACTCCTGTGGCCTGTCTCAGGCCCCCAGGACCTCTTCAAGAGTGAGCGGCTCTCCTGAGTGTGAGTCTAACACCTGCTGTTTGCACAACACAGCTCGAATTGCAGGCCCATCACCCCATCACTTCTCCTGGGGCTCACCCAAAGAAATCTGTGACCTGCTCCCACAGGGGCAGGCAGCAGCGGCACCGGGCCTCACGATAAGGGTCTTCAGCAAGGTACCTTCCACAGAGTTTTGGAGAGGAATTTTTATCATGCTCGTTTTATCCCAGGCGTGACTTTATACCCTGACCCTGGAACTTAACGAGACTCCTTTGTGGCAGTGTCACGGGACACATAACCCAGTTCTGGAAGTTACGGGTAGCTTCCTGGAGAAGTCTCTACTTCCTTGAGGATGAGGGAGAGGAGAAGCAAAGTCCGACAGAGTTGGACACAACTTAGTGACTGAACAACTATCACAAACCAGGGGAGGAGAGGTCCCATCCGGCAGCCGGCTCCACAAGCTGTCCTGGGTAGCTGGTACCTCTCCCAAGACAGAGAATGGAAAAGAGGAATGAGGTATCTGCCATTGTCATCAAGCAGCAAAAATGCATCTAAAATCCCACACTGTGTCAAGACTAAAATGAATAGAGAGAAGTTTGTATCCCTGTCACCCTCATACAGGAGGAACACCCTGAGCTACTGGCCAGGGACAGCCCCAACTGCCCATCCTCGCTCCCTAGCTCCCAAAGAAGGGCCTGGCATCCAGAACATGTGTAAGATGCTACACCATCTGAGTGCTAGAATGTAGGCTTGATAGTGAAAGACTAAGACCCATAACCTTGGGAAATACACCTTTAAAATGTAAAGCTCTTACAGCTTCCTGGGTAGCTCAGCTGGTAAAGAATCCGCCTGCAGTGCAAGATACCCCGGTTCAATTCCTGGGGTGGGAAGTTCCCCTGGAGAAGGGATGGGCTACCCACTCCAGTATTCTTGGGCTTCTCCGGTGGCTCAGATGGTAAAGAGTCCTCCCACAATGAGACCTGGGTTCAGTCCCTGGGTTGGGAAGATCCCCTAGAGGAGGGCATGACAACCAACCTTCAGCATTCTTGCCTCGACAATCCCCATGGACAGAGGAGCCTGGTGGGTTACAGTCCATGGGGTCACAAAGAGTTGGACACGACTGAGCACAGAAGTAATTTTCTGGGCTCTGCGTGTTTGTGAGAACTGCAAGGCTGCTGAAGTGGGCGCTCTTGGTTAGGTCAGTCTCCACTAAACACTACCTGGCTTCCTGAAAGTCTGATCTAGTGAGGGCAGACTAGTGAGGGTGGTAAGGCCCTGGGACAAATGGGCCTGAACTGCTGGTGGGAGGGGGTCCGGACTGGGAAACACAAGATGTAAGGGGCATTTTCTGAACAAACATTGCAGAGAGCACGTCAGAGGGGACCCTGGCCCCACAGACACCTCACTAGAGGACCCAGAGGGTGGAACATGATGGGGTTAACTCCCATCCACAAGCTCATGCACACCCTCGGTTGTCTCCTTGACTTTCCCCCGGCCTGCCACAGACACTGGTGCTGGCCAGCCCTCAGCGGCCACAGCTCTGGGGACAGGGAGTCACCACTGAGATACACTTGTGAAGCCAGCAGCTCTGGAACCAGCCCATTCACTGGCTAGAAGGGGAAACTGAGGCCTGGGCCCACGAAGCAGAGCCAGTAGTTGGCATCTCTGACCACAGCCCCTGTACTTCTCGTGTGACTAATCCCCCCAAAACCCTCCCTCCCTCTTCAAGAACCTGGCTCGCAGCTCCATGCTTCAGAGGCAAAGAGCTGAGAAACCTCAGTGACCTTCGGTCTCAGCTGGCAGAGAAACCAGAACCAGCTCTTTCCAGGAATCTTACCAGGAAGCTGAAACATCATGGTTATATGTTCTCATCTTTCTACAGCGGGGGAAAACAGCAGGTTAACCAACAGAATACAGACAACACCGTTTTTGCTGTAACTCTCGAGTCTCCTCACCCTTCCTTTCTTTACTAAACCACAACATTCATTCCGCCTTCAATCACACCACAGTGGCGTCAACCATTAGTGTGACTCACTGGCTCAACAGTGAGCAAAGATCTCTAGAGCCCCGAGCCACACTGGGTGCTGAACATTCCAGGCAGGTAAGGGGTTGTAACATCACACAAGGAGCAAGGGCTTTATCCTAACTCCTAAGCTCTACTGAATTGAAGTTAAAACACTATTTTTAAGCCTGCAGAGGAATACAAATACTAAATACTAAAAATCAAAACAGGAAGACAAAGAATCTAAGGCCTTTTCATGATTAAAATAATCTGAAAGGAGACTAGAAATAAACAAACTAAAATTTCTGTAACTATTATCTTATTTGCCAGTTTTGAAGATGTCCTCAGGTGCCAGAACTTGGGAGACAGAAAGAATAAATAGCAATGCATCACTTCTAAAGTGATCACAGACAACAGGTTCCCTCTCAGGGGATAGGTTTTTCTGCTTTCAGTGGCCAAAAAGCAACTTAAACTCTATGTATAACAGACAGACTCTACAATTAGGATCCTTTAAAAATAATGAGACGCCTCTCTTTGCCGTCTTCCAAAGTATATAATATATATTTAACAGCACATAAGAAGACACCACTTGAGCTTCCCTAGAGGCCAACAGGAAGTATTTTCACATATAAAAATTAAAAATTTAAACTTTCAAATCATCAGTATTTTTTAAACATAATACAGACTTACAAATTGTTCAACATTAACCCATGACCCCAACCCTAGCACGAAAATCCACCCCAAATCCAGAAGTCACAGTTTTTTGTTCCTAAAAACCCCACAGCACTGAACTTGATCTTCATTTCAAGGTGATTGCTAACGAGGCTCCTGACAGAGATCCCCGGGGAGGAACGAAGGGCGGTTGGCGGTGCAGCTCTGATCTCCCCGGGCAGCACGGCTGCACCTCTGAGGTCAGGTCCATGTGAGTCAGCCCCCACACTAGGATCCTGGAAGGGTGAGCTGGCAGCTGCCCTAGTCTTTTCCTCTCGAAGGCTGTCCAATAAGCACCTGGGAATTGACTTTTCTTGGAAAAAGGGTGCTGGTAAAGCTGTCAGGGCCAAGGCAATAGTGAGAAGTTCAGTTCTCTGCTCTTTGGATGAACTGTGTAAAACTTTTCTCTTAAAAGACACAATGTTAAAAATATTAAGAAAAAAATGTCTACAAAATCTGGAGGGCTGCCTTTTCCTCAATGGGTAAAGCTTGTGGGGTGGTGGGAAAAGAATCAAGGGCCCAGAATTGTAACTCTGCAGCAAAAAGTTAGATGGATGCCCTTCAAAACAGGTCACGTTTCCTAAGATGTCTTGCTGAAGTAGCAAGAGCTGAGGGTGACTGCATGAGCAAGAGGGGAGGGGCCCAACTCCCAAGGGGGGGTCCTACTGTGCGCCCCGCCCTACGCAAGACTGTCAGGTTTCAGGGTGGCCGCCGTGGCCCCCAGGGCATCAGGACTCAGCGTCTGAGCCAGAGCTGCTTTCCCGACTGACTTCGATCTGGAGAGATGGCAAGTTATCTAAGCGGCTCTTCTTTTGGCGAGACTGTTCTTTCTCCTTAATCAGCGCCCCCCATGCCCTCTGCAGCTCCGAGTCGTCTTCCTCCGTGCCTGGCGCCCTGTGATCCCCTTTCTTCGGGTTCTTTTCTTTGGTCTTGGGTGCAGATCCTAAGCGAGTCCATAAACTACCTGTGTGGGTGAGAAGGCATTTCAGCACTGGCAGTCGATGCTGAGCAAGAGGGGCACTGCAATGCCTCATGTGCAGGGGACACTGGGGGGGGGGGGGCGGGGG
>SJYC01000706.1:0-41250 GCA_006408675.1 Madoqua kirkii
GGGGGCGGGGGTTCTGGGGTGCTTACGACCAGGGAGCAGCCCTGGGCAGGTCCTCCCAGCTCCCTGCCAGCAGACAGGAGAATCTCCCAGCTCGGGGACATACCCCCCCAAAACCCCCACACCAGACGCATCAGAATGAGCTGGGAGGCTGCCTGTGCTCCCTCTGCCCCTATCTGCTGAGACAACCGCCTGTGCACAACTTCCTTCCGTCAGGAATGGGCCATTCCCAGGCCATCCCCACCTACAGCATGCTGCAGATTCATGGACCTGCTACCCGTCAACTTATGAGATTCTGCCCACTCTCTGTTCACTTTCTAAAATGTCAGTATTTGACAACAGACAAATACATAGAATTTCATAGGATAGCTACATGATCAGCAATTAGAAGTTTTATTTATAAAGGTTATAATTTATATGGAAAAATGATCATGATAAAATGCTATATGAAAAAAGTACGAGATGTATACGGGCATAGGTTGGAACAGCAGGGAACTGAAAAGTATTTGTGTTAAACACCAAGACTCAGGGGTCTTATTTCCTGCTTTTTATGTTTTCCACACTGTTACCATTATTATTACGATGATGATCATAATGGAAGAGGGAAAAATAATGTATTTTTCTCCTGTGCCGCTTCTGTCCTTGTATTAACCAAGAATTTCCAGGCTGCACCCATGGTCTCTACTCTCACCCAGTTCCCTCCCCATCAGTTCCCACTGTCACCAACCTGACTTCTTCTCTCGAGTGTCAGAGTAGAGGCCTTTAACATCCTGCCTGGGAACACCCAGCCTACTATGTACATCAGAAAAGGGTTCTCTCCGAACAACTGGATTACTACTGAAAGTCTTTTCCGGAGAATATGGTCTTTTTCCTAATCGCTGGCGTATATCTAGAAAAAGAAAAAAGCACTGCTGTGACCGTGTGACTATACTTTGTCATCTGTACTGCCAACCTGAGATCTCCCCAAGTAAGGACGTGGGGCCCAGCACTACCAAGCTTCTAAAAGCATTCCCTCTCGACAGCCTGATTCTCCCAGGGAAATTCAAGTGAGAACCCACAGGGCCTCGCAGCGGGGCTTGGGGGGGAACCTTAGCTGACTGCTCCAGAAAGGAATTTTTGAGACAGAATTGGTTTTTTTTCTTCTTTAAATAGTAGAATCAAGAGCAAATAATTAACAAACAGTGCAGCTAACAAGAAATACTGTAAGCTCCCTGAGGGCAGAAGCCCCATTCTTTGAACGTATAAGAAGCTAGTCAATAAAGACTAGTCAATAAAGACATTGAACAATAAAGGTAATGAGACTGACAAAAAGCAAAAGATCAAGGGAAGCTGTTCCAGATCAAGTCTGCTTTTCCTCCAACCCCTCCAGAATCTGCCAGTCCTCTGGAGCTCTTTCTGGCAGTAAAAGCAACAACACAAATACGCATGCGCAAGTCCCCGTGCTGGGCCTTCTCCCACCTCGCTTTGCTGAGAACAGCGCCCCCACCTTTCAGCCCCTCAGGCCTGAGCCCCAAGCCTTCTTCCCCTTTCCTCCCAGTGCTGAGTCTCCCTCCTTTACAAGACTGGACATTTTCACCAGAACAGGTTGCTTCCCACCACAAAGAACTCGGTTTGCTGACTGAGATCCTGTTTCCTCTCTGAGGCCTCACTCCACTGCCACCTGCTTTGGGACGCCTCCCACAACAGGCTGGTCCCCAAAAGCCCCACCCCGCTCTTTGCTCCCTCAGCCCACTGCTCATAGTGCCTACCGGACCACTCACTGCACTCAGCTCTAGGCAGAATTACCTGCGTGTGTGCCCTTACGCAGCTCCATCGGAGTCTATGATGAGCTGGCATCCTCTGTGAAGACTCGTGACACCCCCAGTGCCCAGCCCGGGCACACAGCGGGTACGGCCTGCTATGTGCATGTCTGCACATAGAAACTCACCAGTTCAAATTCTTAACCGTTTATACAATACTTCGACCTAATTTCTATTACCCTTATGTATACCAATGACATACAGAGTAAAATCACTGTTGGGCCAAAAATCTCAAAAGCTAATATTGCAAAAATCTGATTAAATTTCATGCCCTCAAGTTCCAGTGCCTAACCCAAAATTGAGAATTGATGAATCAGGATAATTAAACTGGTCCCCAGATGACAGTGTTTATTCAAGAACCTCCCCTGTCCGCTTTGCTTCCTGAGACTCAGGACAGAGCCCAGAAACACAACTGACCAACAATACCTGTTTTAGTACTGCCGCCAGCTGGCCGTGGACGTGCGTGCTGACGTTTCTCATCTAACAAATGTCTGACATCTGCAAATTTCTCAGCTGGCAATTTGTTACCAATTCGGTTTTTTATATTGCTTGTGGATAAAGTATCTGCCCTCATGGAGTTCCTTAAAAAAGAGAGGCGGGGGTACAGTAAAGTAACTTGAACTGTGGGACAACACTCAGACAACAATCTCACACACTGTGGAAAAAAACAATTGAAGAAACCCAATCTAATATGGCCAACATTCACTTAATAACACCATACACCAGTAGTTATTTGCTCACAAAAGTCACGACCGGCTTGCCAAAGAGGCCAGTTGGGGTGAGCAGCTCCCCGAGTTTTCCGGGGTGGTTTCCGCACGCAGTATCTGGGAGCAATCGCAGAGCACATAACCGTGCCTGCCTTCTCCTGGGACACAGCCTAAGCAGAGGCCTGCAAAGGACTGACGGCCTCTGCTTCTCCGGCCTGTGAACTGGTTGTAGTCAAGATATAAGAGAGCCCACAATCCCTTTCTTTAAAGGGAAGACCTCTCCCACTGTGTCAGGGCAAGGGCATTATTCTGGCATCATCTGTCTTTGGAAAGTTCTCTAAAAACTAAGGATGTGAACAAAGCCATACAAATCAACCAGCTTTAAGATTCTTCTTCCCTTTTCCCAAACATAACATCAGGAAGTCTTAAGAGAGCACCCCAGCCTCCAGCCCTCTGAGATATGCCTATGGTCTCTCAGGAATCTGCTCAGCCCCACTAGTTATCAAAGAATGCATATTAAAACAGCTGTACTTCTTTGTCCATGAATACCAAAAATCACAGTGATAATACCTAAGGTTGGTGAATATCTAGGTAACAGGTGGTAATGTGAGTGGGTAAAATCTTTTAGGAAGGAAATTTAGCCATACCACATTTTAAGGCATGTGCATTGTTTTGCATAATAACTGGAATGTATCTAGTTAGTCCAACAGTAAGAAAACAGAAATCTAGGGAATTCTCTGGTGGTCCAGTGGTTAAGACTCTATGCTTTCACTGCTGAGGGGCCAGGTTCAATCCCTGGTCAGGGAACTAGGATCCTTCAAGCTGCAGGGTGTGGACAAAAAAACCAGAAATCTAAATGTCCAAAAGGAAGGGATTGGTTCAACAAACGATAACACTTTGAAACAAGAGACTACATACAGTTGAAAAAAGAGCAAATGTCTACATTATATTAAATGGAAAAAGCGTATTTCAAAACAATATAAACAGTATAACTTAATTTTTGTTCAAATGCATCTATAATTTCCCCATATGTTATATATACACATAAAGCTGAAAATAAAGTTATTCACCCAACTGCAAACAGTCACTTTCTTAGGGGAGGATGAGAATACAGGTGGCTTCACCTTTTGTATCATTCATAGTTTTTATAACAAGAATCACTTCTTATTCATTAAGAGGAAAAACCAGATGCTTTTACTCAAATTCTATAAAGGGCTGAAATTAGAACCAATAAAAGTGATTATAAAATTAAGAGGTTCTAAGAAGTTAGTAATTGGATTTCAATCAAATTAAAAGCTAGCAGTGATAAAAAGAAAAGAATATTTTTACCTGATATTTTTCAACTGAGATTCCACCTCATCAGCATACATGGTCATTTTCATGCTTTTCTTTGGTGAAGGAGTGGAAATCATCTTCAGCTCTAGATCATAGTCCATTTCATCAGAGTCGGAGCTGCTGGCACTGGACCGCCTGGACGTGCTCCGCTCCCGGGTCTGCTTGAGGGCTGGGAGCTCCTCGTGGTACTCCACCACCACTCTGTCGTCAGCATCCATGTCCTGCTCCTCCTCCTCCTCTTCTTCTTCCTCTTCAATAGGTTCCTCAGGAACATTCACCAGTCCTAAGGAATTTAACCAAAAATCATTATTAGCAAAAGCACGAGCACTAACACCTGATTTTCTGTTCTACATCAGTGACCTTTTTAGAAGATGAGATTCCCATCCTAAGCATTTACTGGAGCACTGTCTCTAACAGTGCTGATCTGGTGACCATTCTGACCCCTACAACACATGAACATCTAGGTAAAGGATGGCCTAGCAGCCTGATGCAATTTTACAAAGTTATCTAAAACACAGACCCTCATCATTATTCACAAATTCTAGATTTATGAATCTGCCTATTTTATTTGTAATTCCACAACCAAACCCATGGCACTTTTGCGGTCATTTGTGGACATGCACAGGAGCAGCAAAAAATTGAGACACCAGCCATGCACGTTCCCAGGTGCAGGGAAACAAGGTCTGTCCTGCCTTTCCGCTGCAGCTCTCAAACACTGTACACAAGTGGGCTTCTTGCAGTCCATGAGTGTTACTTTTTAACACCTCTGTGATTTTTATTGATGATTTCCCTGTTACAAACAGCCTCCGAACATAATTCCAAAGCTGTCTAGTGTTCCTAAACACAAGAAGGCTGTGATATGTCTTATGGAGAAAACACATGTGAGACAAGCTTTGTTTGGATGTGAGTTCCAGGGCTGCTGCCCTTGACTTCAACGTTAATGAATCAACATGTATTAAATAAGGTGTCCTTAATCAGAAACATATCAAATTAAGGTTCTATATTCCTCAGTTGACAAAAAGTGTCATTAAGAGTCTCTGAATGGTTTTCAATAATCACGGTGACTTTACAGAACACAACCGCCATAAATAACGAAATGTACCTTTAAAGGTCATGGAAAAGTGCTTATAAATGGAAGAAGCACAATATAAAATATATGTCTACAACAGTTATATTTATTGTGAAGAGACAAATAAGAAAAATGTAAAGTGAAATCAGTTCTTAGCTTTTTGCTTTTTAATTTCTTTGACATGAATACTAAGATTATATGATAAAAATATCTTAAAGTAACTGAAATTGGAAAAGCTTAACTGTCTAACAGAAAAGTATGTGCATTAAGATGTAGATTTCAAAATAACCAAGTTTGGACACTGACATTAAATTAAAATGTATAGATGTCACCTCTCCTGTCCCTACTACAAAGATAAAAGTGTCTGCCTGTTCTTCTGCTTGTATGCTGACTTGGCTGGTTCTACAAAGCGTGTAGATTTTCACAGATCAGTTTCAACATAAAAACAAATCTCTATAATACATAATGAAAATGGTTCTTTAAGAATAAGCACCAAAAGAAAGGCGGGGAGAAAGGGAGATTTGAAGGGTGGGAAGGTGGAGCCCCGGGGAGACAGAGGAACAGAAAAAGATAAAAAGAAAAAAGATGGATGGAAAAAACAAAATGAAACCCATGTTGTATCCCACTTCACTGCGGCATTCACGAGCAAAAGCCGATAAGCAGAGAGTACTAGACACAGCAGCTTATTTTCATCATCAGACAAAAGAACAATAAAATCAACTCGTCTAACAAAATAATTAAAAACTTTTTTCATGCAGCTTGTTATTAATTAGGAAAATTAGATTTCTTAGGAAAAGTTTTAATTTTTCCTACATTTTGCCTTTATTGTTAGAATAGCTTTTATAAAACCATTTGACCTCTTTGTATGGGCAATTTCAAATTAACTGTGACTTGACTTACTTTCCTATATGTTGGCAGAGGGTGAGGGCAAGGAAGAGAGGATGATAAAGTTTGGAACCTTAAAGGACTGTATTAAGGATAAAAATGTCATTTCGGGAGCCAAACATGTGTCTACCCAAGAGCTGAGCAGGCAACTACCGGAATGTCGGTGTTTATAGGACGTCAGGCCAACGTCGTCCCCAATCAGGGCTCTCTTCTTAATAACATCCCGCTGAATGCGACGGGAATGGTATCTCCGCTTCCTGCAACATCGCCAAAATAAGCACAGAATCAAAAACCAAGAGGAAGGGCCTCGACGTCCACTAGTTAATGTCAATTACACCCTGACGCGACATTAGGCGCTGACACAGAGACATGTCCATGAAACCGAAACTCAGCATTCTCACACCATTTACCACAGTTACAAGCCTTGAGCTCTTTCTTCTTGTCTTCCTTCATGTCCATCCACACAGGGTGTTGACAGTCCACTGCAGAATACCCACTGAAGAATACCAACTAATGGAGATCCCTGAAGGATTATGAAAAGCTTACTATATAAACTGTTGTATTTAAGGTTTTGGACTCACCAAGAGTTACTAAGGATTCCTTTCATGCCTCCGTAATTTGGATTTCCATATTTCATGTAATACTGACTTCTCCTTGCTGCTCCAAGTTCCTTTTTTCATCTAAAAATTAATTCCAACAGTTACCAAGGACTCCCTATGAGTGTGAAGGCAATGTTAAATGGGTTTGAACAAACAAAAAGAATGTTTTTCACAGCTGGGATCAGATCAGCACATTCTGCCTACAGAAGAGAAAGATGCACCACGACCACTCTGAGTCCTCCTAAAGCAGCGCAGGGTCGAGAGGGCGGGGCAAAACTCAGAGACAAACGAAGTTAAGCTGCCGTCGGGGAGCTGACTTCAAAGAGAAAATACCAGCAACGATAACAACACCACAATTCCCAAGAAGCATGAGAGAGTGTAGGTTATCACCAGTGTTCAGGAATCAAAAAGGCTTTTAGAAGAGGTGGCGTTTTCATTGCCCCCTGAAAGATGATATTCATTTTTGAATGACAACATGCCAATAACACAGAATCAGGGTCCAAGAAACAGCTTATACATAGGTCCATGTATTTGGTAAACCATGCACTTAAATAAGCAAAAGAAGAAAAGATCCCATTTATCAAGGTAAAATGCCAGTTAACAGAAAGAAAAGGTGGTCAGTGAACACACATATTTTCACAATATAAAGGCCTTTGACAACTCCCTGGGCACTCACTCACTGCAAAAGATGAATACTGATGCGAATGTACCCAGTGCTACAGGTAAACCTAGTGGCATAAACCAGAATGTGCGCCCCACAAAAAACACGCCCACCAGCTCCTTGGAGCAATGGCTGGTTCCAGATCTGGGGCTAGGAAAGTACAAGCTGAGACTGGCAAACCAAGATGGCTCCTTGTGCCATAATAGCAAGAAGGTACTCAAAGAATCATGCAGGCGTGTCAAAAGAACAGTGTGAAGAGGCTCTACTGATCAGATCCAAAATAACCTGTGAATCAAAATAATGACAGAAGGGGTGATAGCCCACTGAATAAAACTCCACGAATCTGAACTAATATAAACAAGTAAATGCATTTAAAAAAAAACCAGGTAAATACATCAATAAATGGGTAAAAAGGGAAAGCTCTTCCTTATAGTTAAGTGCCAACTAGTAAATGAAAGAGTTAAAAAGTTATCAATGGATCTAAAGTACGGCAATCTGATGAGGAACAGGCTATTTACATAGCCTCAAAGCATCTCTCCACAAAACTGCAAATTATAAATGGAAAAAGAGTAACTTTACAGTGAGAAACCTGGCGGCTGTTACCTTAACCAGAAGATAATGGTTAACATCCCCAGGAAGGGGACAAATAAATACAATGTGCCTCCTGATGTGTGACGTTACACACTGAAAATGACACAACTTCTGTGGTATAAACGCACAACTCGAATTTAATTAGAAGGAGACATCAAACAAACCAAAACTAAGGGGCAGCTTACAAAATAATGAGCCTGTTCTCTTTAAAAATGTCTCAGTCAAGGAAAGCAAAGCGGAGGAGCAGCTCCATGTTCAGGGACAGTGAGGGGACACGGCAGACTGAAACGCCCAGTCCAGGAGTGGGTCCTAGTGTAGCAGGGAAGGAGTACAATAACCCAAATTTATTTGACAATCATCATCATTGCTGTCATCATCACCATCAAAGCCTGCCAACATACTGCACTCAGTGTGTGCCAGGCAGTTTTAATATAGACAGCGGGGGTACTGGTAAAATCTGAACACAGACTATGAACTGGATAATAGAATGGCACTAATGTTAAATTTCCTGATTTTGATGACTGTGTGTAAAACAAAGTCCTTGTTCTTCAGAAATACTAAAGTATTCAGGGGTGAAGGGTTGTCATTTCCAACTAACTCTCAATTGACTCAAAACCACTCCCCCCACATTATTAATGCATATCAAAATCACTGTGCATAAAAGGCCTTATGAATAGGCCTTATGAGTTATTAATAGGCTTTTAATTTAATTCTTCTGAGAATTAGAGCTGAAAGGTACTATTAGCAACGTCTAGGAAGACACTGCCGTGATATATGAAATTTTTAAAAATTTTCATAGTTCAGATGATAAATTGGCCGAAAAGCATATGGGACAAACCAGCTTTGACAGAAAATAACTTACTTTAGCCAGATATCACAAAAGTATACAAATAGCTATTATCCACTTTCAGTGTCTGAAATTCCAACTCAAGCAGCAAGTCATCGATTTTGTTAAGTACAGAATGTTACAGCTTGAAGGATCTTTGAGATTACTTGGTCTAAGTTCCAATTCAAAAGAGAAGGCTTCACTTAATAAAAATCACTTCATTAAAAATAAAAGTCAGGGGCTTCCCTGGTGGCTCAGTGGTAAAGAATCCGCCTGTCCACACAGAAGATACGGTTTAGATTCCTGATACAGGAAGATCCCACATGCCAAGGGAACAACTGAGCCCCTGCACCACAGCTAACTGAGCCTGTGCTCTAGAACCCAGAAGCCACAACCACTGAGCCCACACACCACAACTACCGAAGCCTGGGCACCCTAGAGCCCGCGCTTCGCAACATGAGGAGCCTCCGCAACGACGAGCCCCCGGTGGCCGAAACTAGAGACAAGCCCGGGCAGCCAGGAAGACCCACACAACCAAAGATACACAAATAAAATTACTTCAAAAAAAAATCAATACCAATTATCATTTACCTTTCGTAGCAAATCTCATGAATAACCTATTTCCTTTAGCAAGTTTGTTAGCTGGACGAAGATCGTTTCTTAGCAGAGATTCTTCTTCTACCTGCGACAACGTGTCCAACTTAAGAAAAAAAGAGCATTTTTGATATAAAAATTAAAGCCTTTTTTCATGTTCATTCAGTAGCAAAGATACCATGGATTAAGAAAGCAATCTACTTATAATAAAACCCATAAGCATCACAGCACCAGTTCCTCTGCAGAATGTCTAAGTCAGAGATCTTCCCTGACCATCTTGTCTAAAAGGATCATCTCCATCATCCTCTATCCGCTTACCCTTCTTTACTTTTCTTCATAGCACTCATCACTTCCTGACATTACATTACATATCTGCGTATCTGTGTATTGTCTGTCTTCCCCACTAGAATGTAGGCTCCAACAGGGCAAGGACTTTGTTTTGCTTGACGCTATATCCCCAGCACCTAGAATTTGGTATATAGTAGGCACTTAATAAATAATTTAAAAATGAATACATTTTAATATTTCCAACAATAGTACATATGCCATTAGGAGATACACCATTACTTGCTATTCCTTAATTTTACTGATTAGATAGCACTGCAAAGTCTTTCTCAATAAAACCATTTCCTTTCATACAGAAGAGCGAGTACTAAGATCTCAAGATGAATCATTCATTATACCCACAAGAACTTAAAAGGCCAAGAGCTTGGGGCGCCCTCAGGAGGTGCAATGGTGCAAGCCAGCGGAAGAACACCACGTCCCATTCTAAGCCCTCAAGGCTCAGGTATCAGGGCTGTAGGCAGCTGCTTACAGTGAAGGCGTACAGACACCGGTGCCCTCTACTGACCTCCACATCGCTCGAGTTCTCATCTTCAACTTCTCCTTCTTCAGCCTCATCGTCATCAGAACTGTCTTCCTGCTTGTCTAAAATGGAATGTGAGGGACAAGATGAATCTTCACTCCATCTCACATACATTAAAAGTCTGACATTGTCTCCTCCTCTTTATTAATGATCCAGAGCATCATAGCTTGTCTTGGAGATAACTGGCAATGAGATACTCCGTTAACACCGCACAGAAATTCAAATTGTAAAGAGGACCTTCAGCCCCAAAGTTCCTCCTCTGTTGTCAGTTACCTTTTTTACTTTTCTCGGATGACTTGTCCTCGTTGGTATCCTTGCTTCTTATCTTATCCAGGGCTGGCAGAGAACTCATATTGATAAGGGCTCTCGTGGCCGTCATTTCATCTAACCAAACCACATTACCTAAAATAAGATGTAAAACAACACATCACATCCAAGCGATTAAGTTTCCAGAGAGCAGAGACTACATTATATTCACTGCTACAGTATCATTCAATAAATGTATCGGTATCAATAAATATACAGATCAACCAATGAAAGGAAGTATAGAACCTGGTGATAAAAACTTCTTTAATAAGATTAGCCTAGAGGAAGAAGCATTCCAAACTGGGTCTTGCAAAATAATGGTCAAGTACTCCATGAAACGGCGTCACAAAGAGTCGGACACGACTGAGTGACTTCACTTCACTCCATGAAAAAAAGTTCTACACATTAAAAATGCCTGGCCTACAGTAAGTGTTATACGTAAGTGCTAGCAGTTTCTGATGATGATGATGAAAATGTCAAATAAATGTCCTTTACCCTTTATTCTTCTGCCCCTCACATGGAAGCCCTCTGCTCTTGTCATCCAGACACGCTGAATGATGTTTCCCTACTGTGAAGTGCGGGTGATGAGGGCGCCCATGGCATGTACAGAATGGAGGAATGACAGCCACTTGGCTTTGCAGCAACCAGTTTATTTTACTCCTTTAAGAGAATTTAGCAAGAAAAAGGTCTTGAGAAGATCAACTTTAAAGCAGCATTTCTCAAACTTAAGTTACCCCTGTATCTCAGTTTGGGAAATGAAGGTCTAAAGATTCTCATTTTTTGTTAATAATATGCTACATTGGTGTTGCTGTTATTTAGTCACTAAGCTGTATCTGAATTTTTTGTGACCCGATGGACTGTCACCTGCCAGGCTCCTTTGTCCATGGGATTTCCCATGCGAGAATACTGGAGTGGGCTGCCATTTTCTTCCCAAGGGGATCTTCCTGACTCAAGGGATCAAACTTGGGTCCCTTGCACTGGCAGGCAGATTCTTTACCACTGAGTCACCAGGGAAGCCCAATATGCTACATGATCTTGAGCAAGTAATTTCCCCCGTTTCTGATGTACAACATGAGGGAGTAAGCTGGATGACGCTAAGGGTCCCTCTAACATTGCTTAGATAGTTTTAATTAGTTAAATTAGGTATTAGTAAATCCAGCCCATGACCCATTATTCATTCATTCACCCATCTATATCTCCCTGCATTCATCTATTTATATTTGTACTTTATTTATTCAGTTATAAGTAACATACAATAAACTACACACCTGCCACCTGTTTTTGCAAACAAAGTTTTATAGAAAACAGCCAGGCTCATTCAGTTATATGGTCTATGGCCGTTCATGCTACAATGGCAGAGCTGGGTAGATTCCACAGAGACTATATATGGTCTGCAAAGCTTACAATATCTTTTATCCAGTCTTTTATTTTTATTAAAAAAAAAAAAGTTTACAAACCCCTGATTTGGATGGTCTAAGTTAAGCAAACAGAAAAAAGGAGAAAAATCTTTTAACTCAGTCATGTTTCTTCTTTTGGTGATTTAACATCTAAAAAAAGCAGCCAGAAAAACTGAGAAAACCAGATCAGCATGCTGGCAGAAAGTGAAGCCAGACTAGAAGGGAGTCAGGACCAGAAGCCAGCAGAGTGGGTACCGAAGGTCAGGCTAGACTTGAAGTAGGGACACAAGTCAGAAATCCAAGTTAGCTCACAAGCGGGACAGCCCCAGATTCGGACCAGCAGATGAAGCTCGAGAGAACACAGACCAGAGCAAGCAGAGGTGAGAGGTCCAGCACAGCGTCAGAGGGTTCTGGTCTAGTTCCAGGTCAGAGACAGCACTCTGAGAAGCTCTTGCAAATACAAGGCTGAAAGCCCTGAAAAGGCAGCCCCAAGTCTATGCAGTTGGACTCAGGCGTTTGCTGGGAAACTGTGGGTGTCAGGAGTGGTCTCAGTTGTGTACCTGGATTCAGATGCCAGCAACCAACCTCCCAGAGGCCTGACCACCACCTCTGAGCTGCCTCAGAACACTTACGGAAAATGATACACAGGCTGGCTAATATACAAGGACTCTGGTTCTCATCAGCGGGAAATTTGTCTCTCCTGGGCTGAAGGCAGAGGTTAGACATAGTCTGGCCACGATCATTCACCATTTGAGATGGCAAGAATTCTTTTTAGAACATATATGAAAGCATATTCAACAGAACACTTTGGGGGTACTTACAGGAGGTATCATCCAACCACTCGATGTGAGCTGGAGGATATTCTTTAAAATAGGAAAAGACATCCTGGGTGCTCATCTCATCTACTCCGCAAATGTAGATTGTCTCCAGTCTCACTTTGGGGATTGCTAGGAAAACAGGACACAGAAAAGATGAGAGAATTTCCCACCTGCTGCTGCACAGCCCACCAGCACCCCTTTATGACAGTTCAGATAATATGTATTTTAAAGAGAAATACACTGGACTTCCCCAGCAGTCCAGTGGTTCGGACTCTGTGCTTCTGCCGCAGGGGGGTACAGGTCCCATCCCTGGCCAGGGAACTAAGATCCCCCATGTCACATGGCAAAAAAAAAAAAAAAAAAGAATATGCTGAAAGAGATGACAATTATTTCAAGAGAAAATAAGACTTGACAGCAAGGCAAACTTTAAGTTTTTATCACACAACAAGAGCATTAAACAAATGACTTAATTCAGAACGGGCTTATTAGGCTGAGAAAGATTAAACAAGTGGTGCTCATAATATACACGATACCTTCTCCTCAAAATGACCTGTAGTAATTAAAGGAATATCAAATGCAAAAGGATTATACACTGAACTTGATAAACTGACTCTAACATTTTTTTAAAGGCATGTCAAAGAGAAATGTGCGTTAGTCCAGACAGTTCTGAAAAGAAGAAGAGACACTGCCCTTGGATGTCAAGCAAAGTCTGAAACTAGAGTAAAGAAATCCTACACACCAGTAAGAAAAATGACAGTCCCAAATAGAAATGGGCAAAGGACAGGAGTGGGCAATTCACACAAAAAGAAAGAGGAAAGGCCAATAAACACGTCAAGAGATGGCTGGCCTTCCCTGGTAGCTCAGGAAAATCCATCTTAAGATAAGATTATCAGTTTCCACTGACCAGATGTTTAACTTAAGTCTTTTAGTATCGGTTAGTGGCAGAATGAGCCACTGCCTCTGCTGGGGGAAGTGTGAACTGGCACAGCCACTCTGAAGGGCAACTCAGAGTACCTATTACAAATGAATTAATAGGCTTAGGAATTCTCTTCAATATCTGTCCTAACACATGGGTTCACAGAGTGGCTCACACAAAGATGTTCGTTGCAGCACTATTTTAATAACCCAGTAGCTATCAAAGTAATAAATTATGGCTTATCCATATCAAATGAAGCAGTTAAAAACAGAGATAATTTATCACATACCATGGAAAGACACATTACTGAGTGAAAAAAAAGATGCAGAAAAATACATACATTAAAAAAACATAAATATCACCATACATTTTCTAAAGGTACACATTTATTTACACAAATATTTAGGAAAAAAAGGCTGGAATAATTCTGTCCACACTGATAATAGCTCTTACCTCTAGGAAGGAAGAAAGGTTGAAGGCTGTGGTCAAAAGGAACCCCAGCATTACCAGAACTGTGTGTTAACTTTTTTAGTAAACACTTGAACACATTATTTAAACTTTTTAATTGTGAAATATGCAAATACATCAACAAAGAAAAGATATTTTTTAAAATACCTTAGATCCACCACCTAGCTTTATTCTTAAATTCTTAAAACAATGTGAGGCAAATAAAACGTTACATATAATACCAGGACCTGGGTAAGCTCTCTATCTCTTCTCTCCCTGGCTTGTCAAGAATTCAACATCCACTACTCCTAAGGATGCTTTTATATGTCATATATTTTATTTAAAACAAACCCGAAATACACGTGAACACTTCCAGATAAAAATTCCTTTTTGTGTGTGTCATTTTGAAGCGTAAAAGATAGGTTTAATGGGAGCCCATTCAATGTGGCCAGAATAAATTGGGTAAGTATCTTTCTGCCAACTCAGATTCATGAAAACAGAGATATCAAGATTGATGAATCCTAGCACTAATCCTTACTAGTGCCCAGCAGTACAACAATGAGCAGAAGGACTTCTCTGGTGGTCCAGGAGCTAAGACTCCACACTCCCAATGCAGGGGGGAAGGACTGACCCCTAGTCAGGGAATTAGATCCTACATGCCTCAGTAAGAGTTTGCATGGTGCAATTAACACCTGGAATAGCCAAACAAACAAATACATAAATAAATATTTAAAAAAAAAAGAAGAAGAAACACGAGCAGAGACGCAAATGAGATGGAAGCCACGCTGGCCACGCAGAGTGCCTCTAACATGCAGGGTGGGAAACTGAAGAGGCAGCCCGGGAACATTCTCAGTTCTCCAAACGAAGTGCCATGATTTTGGAAGAAAAAAATCCCATGAGAAGCAAAGGGCTGGTTCTGAAGAAGGTAACAAAAGCAACAAGGAGCGCTCCCGGTGAAGGCAGAGGAAACAGACTAAGGAGCAAGAGAAAAAAATCTTGGAGATGCTGATATGAAGAAGGATTTAATCGTATGAGAGACAAGCTCAAGACACAATGGAAGCCTGCCAAAGCAGAATGTCAACACTTCATCACCTTGCTGACAATGTCACTGCTTAAAATAAATCCAAGCAACAAAGATGGCACCTAGATTTAGGCCCAGCTGATGAGCAAAGACTAACTGCTGAGGTGGCAGTAAACAGGTGAACTGGGGAATGAGAACTGGGTATTTACCAAGTGCTGACTACAAGCAAGGGGGTAAGGGAATCATCTTCCCTTCCGACAGGGAAGATCCCGATTACTGACAGGCAGCAGTACACAAAGGGCTCTTTGGTAGCTCAGACAGTCAAGAATCTGCCTGCAGTGCAGGAGTCCTGAATTCGATCCCTGGGTTGGGAAGATCCCCTGGAGGAGGGCATGTGGCAACCCACCCAGTATTCTTGTCTGGGGAATTCCCACGGACAAAAGAGCCTGGCAGGCTGCAGTCCGTGGGGTCATAAAGAGTCAGACATGACTAAGTAACTAAGCACAGTACACAAAACTCAAGTTTTTAGGAAAGCAGATTTCTGAAAATCCAAAGAAATAGTAGTCAGTCCAAGCCTAAGACCAGAAGGATCAAAAAACCTGGGAGACACTAAATACAGTAACTCAGAGTATGAGAGGTGATCTCAAGAAAAGAAAAAGCAGCAAAGCTTAGCTGACCATGGCTTGCCAAAGAACACATGTGGGAGATGGATAAAGAGCAAATTAACAATATAAGAGAATAGATGTAAGAATCTGAAAAACTGTGTCAGGCTCTAAAACATCACAGAAAGAGCCGATGACAGACTGTCAAGTGAAGAGAAAGAAAGCAGCATGACTACAAAGGGGAAAACAAAAATAAAGTCCATACTCAGAAGAGAGTAGAAGGAAATCCACAAAATGCTGACAATGACTGGGTTTGGGTGGTGGACTGTGGGCAACTTCTCTTCTTACTTCATTCTCCAAATGTTCTTTGGTGGACATGAACTGTCTGTCTAACATTTAAAGAAGAAAAGGTTATAGTCCAGAGCCAACAGGCTCAACAAAAATGCTGATGGTTGGTTTTATTTACAAGTGTTTGGAGCAACACTGCTTTGGGAAAATGATGCAGGAAAAAGGGCAGGACTGTTGATCAATTTTGCTACAGTACTAACAGACAGCAGCAGCTATCGTTAAGTAAGAACCAAAACCCGAGACAGGTGACAAGGGCTTTAGAAATAGTTGTGTTTTTTTGTTTGTTTTTTTAATCTTCTGGCCTCGTCCTCTATGGGATCTTAGTTCCCTGACGAGGGATCGAACCCATGTTCCCTGCATTGGCAACAGAGTCTTAATCGCTGGACTGACAGGGAAGTCCCCAAGGAATAGTTTTAATAGATTCAAACCATCTAGTTTAGAGTTATACCCTACTGTACTGACTAAAACACGAAGCAGTGATTTCACAATTGGGTAATAATCTCTAAGATTATTGCAGAGAAGGAGCAAGGTACCTTAAATCCTTAAGGACTGATCCCATACTGACTTTCATAAAAGAAGAAAAGAGAAATTCCCAAACAGATCAAAAAGACTGTCATTCTTAGAAATTTTACAGCTTAGACAGAATCTCTGATCCCTTAAGAAACCAAGTCTTTCCCATAGGAAATGATAAGCCAAGCAGCAAGCCAGCTGACCTCTTCTCTTTCCTGACTAGATTAGCAAGCCAAGAAATTCAAAGAAGACCACAGATGGTGTTCTACCTCAAGTTTATTAAGCACGTAACTAGATCCCCACGACAATAAAATGGGAGACGGGCCAGAAAATAGAAGACCATCATTCACGGATCTGGGTGTCACGGCATGATATGGGATTATCCTGACATTTACCAACAACTGGATGAGCGTGCAGAAGCCACAGCAAAGGAAGGAGCATAGCTAAAATGTCGAGGGGCAGAACTGAAATGAACATAACTCCACAGGCGGAAACGGAGTCTTGAAATCATGATGGAACTTAATCGGGATAAATAAAAGGCAAGTTTTTTAAGGACACAATGAGAAAGACTCTGTCGACAGGTGCAGTTCCTGGGGGAAAGAACTGGTGCTCCGGTTGACTAGGAGATGACTACTATGAAGTGGCCAGGACAGAGACCACGGTCAGAGTCTTGCCAGGCACTCCACAAATCCAACACATCTGGAATCTGCACCTCACCTGGTGAAGCACAGCAAGAAAATGAGCAGGCTCTAAAGGAGGGAGACCAGAAAGTCTTGTCACGTGAGACGGTCCAGGGCACAGGCTATCCATTCCTTCACCTGCAGAGTTACTGTGTGAATGAGGAAATGACTTAATGTTCTTCTAAGAGTTATGCAGTAACTAACAGATAGAAATTACTAGAAAGCAATTTCTTTTCAACATGAAGATGTATCCAAAAGCAAGACTGACCACTTCATAAACAGCTCTCATGCCACCACTAGGAACTGTTCAGGCAGAGGCCACAGACCGCTGGGAACTTTGCCTAAAGGCCTGCAGAAACCGGGCCAGATATGGGACCCAGATGACTCCTAAGGTCCCTTCCAACCATGGGGGCATTGACCTTGGAGATAAAAAGATCCAAGCTGCTTAACACCCAGACACTCAAGAGTAGCAGGTCATTCAGTACAGACTGGTTTAGCACACTGCATCCCTGAAACAAGCAGAGACGTCAGGAACACAGGCTTCAGTCAGACCAGGCTTCTAAGTCAGCCTTGCTACTTACTCCCTGTGGGACCTTGGGCAAGTTTCTCAACCTCTCAGCATCTTCCTTTCCCACCAGTAAAACAGAAATGATAAAACTTTCCCTGCAGTGGGGTTGCCGAAAGGGTACATTAACCACACAGCAGAGTGACTGCCACGTGGGGAGTACTTACAGAATGCTATATTTCATCCCTGTTGATGTTAATAAGAAGAAATAACCCAGTACCTTACTGTGGCTGCAGGAATCGAGATGTTTATTCCAATGTCCCCATTCTCACAAGAGGCTGGGCCACTTAAATGGCTGTCTGGAAGATGGAGAATGCCAGATAATAATAATAACTAACATTTACTATGTGCCAGACACCACTCTAGGAATCCTAACATTTTGTTAGAACCTCCCAACAACCCTGTAACAACTAAGTTAACCTGACTTTCCAGATGAAGATACTGAGGTTCTTAGAGGCTAAATAACTTGTCTAAGATCACAGAGTTAGAAGGTGACAAGTCAAGATTTGAATACAGACAGTCAGGCTTCAAAATCCATGCTCTTAGGGTATAGTTAACCCTGACTGTACAACAGAATTACCAGGGGAGATGAAAAAATAGTAAGTCTGAGATTTATCCAAACCTACCCCCTACTCTAATTTAAACTGACCCGTGAAAGGCAACACAGATTCTCTGGAGTTCAAGAACACAGTCTGAAGCCACGCTGCCTTCTGGGCCAAAAACAGGTTGTAATGAGCCACTGATAGTTCAGGGAGATCTACGGTCTTTTATGAGTATCTTCAGAATCATGAGATCAAGATTGTTTTTCAAAAAGCATTTTTTTTTAAATTAAAATTTAACCCCAAAAGAAGAGGTTCTATTCAGGAGGATATCATATTCCCATTTTATGAACAAAGAAAATGAAACCTCAAAAGGTTCACTAACTCCCCCACATTCACTACAGAACTGAGACTGGATCCCAGGAGGACTGTGGGCTCAGAAGAGCCCCAGCACAGGTGGGAAGAGAGACTGACGTGGGTAATTAGGGACGCTGCAGAGGGGATGACACCTGAACCAGACAAAGCGTGGGACAAGGAAAGACAAACCAGCAGGTGACAGGCATGAGCGCGATCAGAGGCAAGATGTCACAGGGAATGCGCCGAGGACTAGAAGTAAACAGGTGTGGTGTGAAACCACGGTGCGTCCAGGTGGAGCTGTGGGAGAGGCCTCAGACGTCTGTATGAGTCCAGTGTGCAGGCACGTGAAAGATCAGCTGCACAGCTGGCCCTGGCCTTCACAGAACTTTTCCTGAAACAGACAACCACTCAAGCAGATGCCCGGAAACCTAGTCTGTGAGGCAAGCAAGGTCATGTTGCCAAATTGAACACGATGCAGAATAAGAACAGCGAAGCAGCATCCAGAGTCGAGCTACTCTGACCACTGGGAAGGACTGAGGAGGCCTGGGTCTCTGCTATCATGTCATACATTGTAAGGCAACAGCGAATAACAGTTAAGAGCAAGGCTTCAGAGTCAGACAAATCTGGGTTCTAATCCCGGCTCCACTTTTACTAGTTGTGCAAACCTGCGCATTTATTTAATTTCTTTGAGCCTGTTTCCTTATTTGTAAAATAGGGATAAAAATATATTCCTCGTGGGGTTGTTGTGAGAAATGAGTACGAAACAAATATGTAATGTGCTAATTAACACAGTGCCTCAAAAGAGAGCAAGTTCCCAACAAATAGTAGCTATTCTTTCATTCATTCAGCATGTTTTTATCAAATAGGCAAACCTAGAGAAACTCATACAGCAGAGCACAGACCTTTAACGTGCCTTCAGATGGCTGCCTATTAAGCCCTTCGCCAAGTCTCAAATTTGCAAATACAACAAAGGGAGATCATTTGCATTTATGGAATAATAAACATGGCTGTGAACTCACTAAAAGGGAAGCAATAATTTTCCCTTCTATTTATAAACGGTCTTCAAAATCTGGGGTAGGTTATTATATTTAAGAATTCAGGGTGAGGTTCAGGAAGCAAAATACTTAACTTTAATAAAACACAAAAATAAAGTAAAATCACAAACCTGTATCAACAGAAGTATTAATGGTATCCCTCACCAATCTGACTCCTCTAAAAGAGTCTCCCTGCGGTACACTCCTGCTACATTTAAAGGCAAAGAAAAGTGAACACTTCTACAATAAAGCAGAAAATGAGTAAGAGTCCCACAGAGCCATAGTTCTCATCGCCGGTCTGCCACCAACTCCATGAGGTTCTCTGGGGCTCCTTGGACAGTCTCCTGAAGTCCTGACACAGCCAAATGAATATACACACACACAGAACACTGAGACACAGCTAATGCAGCCCCTTGTTAACATGCCACCTCCAAAGCGGCGAATTCTCAAGTTCCATGTGAGGTGAGGCCAGAAGCACAAGGCCGTGGCAAGGAAACTGTGGGAAACTCCCCCCAAACACCCTGTACCTTTCTTCATCATGTCTCGGTCCAAGGCTACATTTCTTTGGGCAAGATTTACTTCTGATCGAAAATGGAAGCGCTTGGCTCGCTGTTCCTTCTTTTCAATCGCTTCCTAGAAGGTGCAGAAAAAAAACCAACGAAGTGAAATGTGGAGGAGAGTTAAATCACAAACATCACAGGGTACACCAGTGGCAAGCAGCTCAGAAGGTACAAACAACACTGTGCCTGGCCTCATTTTTGCAATGAACAGGGTATTGGCAGTGACTGGGAGAGAGGACACTAACAGTGCTGCAATCTGTCATCATCTCTAGGATGACTCAGTGCCTATCAATGTATCTGTGCAGAAACTGCGGCACAAAAAAGTTAAAATGTTTGCCAGGGGCACTTCAGCTAGTAAGGGGCAGATCTCCTCAGCGCTATTTCTAGAAGCCCCACCACCGCCCCCATTTCACATCGTCTGTGTGCATGGTAATCACACCTATCACGTTATGTCTGCCTGAGCAGTCCACTCCCTAAAGCTTTTTCTGTGTTTAAAAATAACAACGAAGCCAAGAAACTCTCTCCTCTATTCTAAACTTGTGTCCACAGAATTGCCAGTTTTCATCTTGAAGTGACAAGAAGCATGATGCTTTCTGAAAAACCAAACAATCAGCTTCCTAATTTCTTTTTTTTCCCAAGAGCTAAAATATACCCGGGTCCAACTGTGGGTTTCTGATAGCTCTTTGGAACCTCCACTAATTGTATATTGACTTTGCCACACTAATTGAAGGTCTGACTATAGAAAGCTTCTGGGGATTGGTAAGGCAGCAACACTTCTGTTATTTCCCAATAGTTATGTTAATTTTCTCCACTGAAGTCTTCCCACTGGAAACAACTAGTTTACCTTCCTTTGGTAACAACCGAAGTACCAATTCTTGACTACCACCCTTTCCACTATATATTTGTTTCAAATAATAGTAAATTGTGTAGGCTTAAGAACAGGATTGCATACTGCTTTTTCAGTTTCAGTTAGAAAACACCTTCACTTCATTCTATTTTCCTGTCAAAAAAGATGATCAGTTCTTTCTTTTTGCCTTTAAGCAATCTGAGACAGATTGAGACCCAGATAAAACACTAAAAAATAAGCATGACATACTTATTTTTATTTTTGCTGTCATACATCCAATATAGTAACACAGTGTTATTTATTCAGAGTTTTAATTCAACTCTTTAAATGGCACACATTAAAATCAGAAAGAATGTTTAAGTTGAATATCAACACCAATTAAAGCAACAAATAAGTACTGATTGTAAGGAAAATAATATGTCTGGTTCTGTGAAGAGCTGCAATGAAGCTGGTAATCTAGTAACAGCAATCACCAGATAAAAGGCAATACTCCCAGGCAGTGAAAACAGTTCAGTCCGCTTGGCCTTCAAAGTTTAGCCACATATTCATGAAAGCCTATTTTTCTAGGCCTCAATCAGTGAGGAATACAGACATTTACTAAAGGCCTACTATGTGTCAGATACTTTTATGCTTTGCTTCATTTAAAGTGGAAACAGTTTATACATTTTTTAAAAAATGGATAGGGACATCCGCCTGCCAATGCAGGGGACCCAGGTTCTATCCCTGGTCGGGGAACTAAGCTCCCACATGCTGCGGGGCACTAGCCTGTGCTCGGCAACGAAGATCCCACTCACCACAACTAAGACATGGCACGGCCAAATATATATGTATGTAAAAGGGACACCCAGAACTTTTTCTTGGACATGGTTAAGCACAGGCATCTAGTGATTTTATCTTCTCATGGACTCAAGAACACACAAATGCTGCCTGAATGTTCTCAGGCATCATTGTGAAACACAAAATGTAAACTTAAAAAGGCTTAATCCAACAACAAAAAAAGGTGGTAAAGAATAACCGCTGTTCTACAAGTCCTAGGGACTTGCTCATTAAGTTCAACCGTTTCTCAAAAAGAATAAATGAATCATGGTGTATCTTACCTTGGAGGTGACATCAATTCCAGTGATGAAGCTGCCAGCCTTGTTTTCATATCTTCTGCTTGTGTCCTAACACCAAGGGGATGGGTGAGAAATGCTAACAGGCAACTGAGGACAAGTGCATGATAAACAACAGCCTGACAACCCATTCCTTCTGGACAGTCTTCTTTTCAGCAATCTGTTCCCCACCATGACAACCCTTTATTATGACGAAGCCTGTCCCAGCGACTCCACGGTAGCAATCAACCACTCCACCAAGAAGCTTTTTCTAAATCAGAGCCTGTCCACAACCTGAAGTAATTCCATCTACTGAAGGTATCCGTGTAAATGAAAATCCAAAGGCATTCGTGAGAAATATCCACGATGAGGTACAGTCACTCATCTCCCCAGCTCAGACTGGACAAATTCATTGTGCCAGGCCACCAGATGGGGCACAAGTCTTCACTGAAATGCAGAAAGTCCAGGCTCACCTCGACCTTCTGGGGGAAACACTACACTGTGCAATGAAAACAGGATGAGACTCGGCAGCCAGGGGACTCAAATCACAGCTCTAAGGTTCGCTGGTTACAGGACACCGTACAAGTCCCCTGGCTTCTCTGGACCTAGGTTTCTTCTGTGGCATCTGCCTACCTTTCTGACTTCTTTTACTGCTCTCCCACTTGTGCTACAGAACTTTCTGTTTCTCCATAAAACAGGCTTGTTCCCATCTCAGAGCCTCTGGGTTTACTAAGTTGCCCCTGCTAGGAACAAACTCTTCCAGATCTGCACATGGCTGGCTCCTTTCTGTCACTTAGGGTCCAGCTGAAACGTCACTGTCTCAGAGGACTTTCCTGGTGATCCTGTGGCATCCTGCTTCCTGCTCTCCACAGCTTCCCTTTGCACTCTTCCATTCCATTAACGTGTTTTATTCTGTCCACAGCATTCACCACTATGGGAAATTATTAGTTCACTGGTGGCCCCCAACTGGAACATAAACTCCAGGACAGAGTCTGATCTTGATCTTGATCAAGTGGCTAGGACTGTGCCTGCCACAAAGTGTGGGGAGGCAACAGTACGCGTCCAACGGAATGAATGAAAGGATGACAACATCTACTTCACAACTTCCGTGATATTTAAATGATAACGTGTAAACCACTATGTTCACTGTTGTTGCCAGAATCATCATAATTTACAATCTGTAGTGCTCCTACATTTTTTTAAAAACCTTCTTCCCTAATTTCAGTCTAAAAGCAACACTTGCAGACATGTGGTAAAAAAGTGGACCGGGTCAGATGAGAAATTAAGTACCAATACACGGGAGGAGCCACGTAGGCCTGAGACCAGCCCTAAGAACATCAGACCACCAAACCACAAGCAAAACACCTCTCCTCATCCTACTGTAACAGAAGAGAGGGGCCACGGACCACTGCTGGCTCGCTGATGTTCTGATTCCACGAAGGGTGAGATGCTGGAGGCACGGTGTAGCAGTGGAGGCGCGCGGGGACGAGAAGACCCTCAGGTCACAACAGAAACACTGAATTTCTGCAGCTGACAAGCTCAGCCCTCCCGAGGGAAACCGCGGGTGCTCTGTTTAACAAACACCAGCTAAACCGGTGCAGGATGCCCGCGCCCCGCTCCCCGACAGTTCCTTCTGGGCCACTCCAGGTTGTGTCCCCGCCCGGGGGGGCTCCCTCTTTATCTCAAACTGCACCCCCTAGACAAGCCCTAACCTCCTCACTCACCCTCTTGCACAGAGCGGCTCGGAGGGGCAGCGAAAGGGGTGTCCTCAGCTACCCACCCCAATCTCTCCGACCCCTCCTCCTCAAGCCCCCTTAGCACCCATTTCCGGGCGCCCGGGCGTCCTTTCTCTCGCTCCCCCGTCTCGGCTCCAGTCTGGCGCCCCCGCCCCCCGGGCGCTCGCCACCAGACTTCCCCCTGGCCCCGGCCGCCTCCCCTTCCGGCTCGCTCGGGCGCGGGACACTGGCTCTGCGACCTCCTCCTCGCCCCCGCCCCCCGCCCGTACCGGGATCAGTTCTTTCAGCGAGCGCCGAATCGGCACGACCTCCAGTTCGCCCTCCTCCACCTCCATGGGCTCCGGCTCGCCTCGGTCCGAACCCGCTTCAGGCGACGGGAGCCCCAAGGCCGGCCCCGCCGGGGCCTCCGCCTTCACCGACACTCGCAGGCCCCGTACGGCCGCCATAGCCGCCCGCCGGCCGCACCACTGAGAGCCCGCCCGGCACACTGCGGGCTAGAGCGTCGCTGCTACTGGCCACGGAGCAGCCGCCGCTACCTAGAGCGCCGCCTTCTGCGGCCAGAAAGCCTTCTTAGGCGATGGCGTCCCCTGGTGGCAGGAGGGACGCGGGGCCGGTTGGAGCTGTGTCTGGTGAAGAAGAGGCGGGACCGACTGGGAAACCGGGGCAGGGCCTGATGGAGGGGATGGTACCTGGGCCGACTGCCTAGTGCAGTCTGGGCTCAGAAAACAGCTACACTCTCTCTTGATGAGGGTGAAAGAGGAGAGTGAAAAAGCTGGCTTAAAACTCAGCATTCAAAACACTAAGATCATGGCATCCAGTTCCATCATTTCATGCAAATTGATGGGGAAAAATTGGAAACAGTGACAGGTTTTATTTTCTTGGGCTCCAAAATCACTGCGGATTGTGACTGCAGCCACGAAATTAAAAGACGCTTGCTCCTGGGAAGAAAAGCTATGACAAACCTAAACAGGTATTAAAAAGCAGAGACATCACTTTGCCGACAAAGGTCCATCTAGTCAAAGTTACGGTTTTTCCAGTAGTCATGTACGGATGTGAGGGTTGGACTGGAAAGAAGGCTGAGCACCAAAGAAGTGATGCTTTTGAACTGTGGTGCTGAAGAAGACTCCGTTGGACTGCACGGAGATCAAACCAGTCAATACTAAAGGAAATCAACCCTGAATATTCATTGGAAAGACTGATGCTGAAGCTGAAACTTGGCCACCTGATGCAAAGAGCCGACTCATTAGAAAAGACCGTGATGCTGGGAAAGGTTGAAGGCAGGAGGAGGAGGGGACAACAGAGGATGAGATGGTTGGATGGCATCCCTAACTCAATGGATATGAGTTTGAGCAAGCTCCAGGAGATGATGAAGGACAGGGAAGCCTGGCGTGCTGCAGTCCATGGGTTCGCAAAGAGTCAGACACGACTGATCAACTGAACAATAACGATTATGTAACCTCTCCCTAGTCACCAGGGAAGGGGGCACAGTTCTTGAGGTGCTTGCCTACTGTGTTCCCCCTTTGCCTGGAAAAGTAACAAAGCTACTCTAATCCTCTCAAAAAAAGAAAGAAAGAATAATTATGTAACAAGAGAGAGGTGTTAGCTCCTGTTACAATGGCAATCTTATTGCAATACAAATAGATCAACATCATGCACCTTAAACCTATACAATGGTATATGCCAGTTTTATCTTCAGTTCAGTTCAGTTCAGTTCAGTCACTCAGTCATGTCCGACTCTTTGCAACCCCATGAATCGCAGCACACCAGGCCTCCCTGTCCATCACCAACTCCCAGAGTTCACTCAGATTCACGTCCATCGAGTCCGTGATGCCATCCAGCCATCTCATCCTCTGTCAACCCCTTCTTCTCCTGCCCCCAATCCCTCCCAGCATCAAAGTCTTTTCCAATGAGTCAACTCTTCACATGAGGTGGCCAAAGTATTGGAGTTTCAGCTTTAGCATCATTCCTTCCAAAGAAATCCCAGGGCTGATCTCCTTCAGAATGGACTGGTTGGATCTCCTTGCAGTCCAAGGGACTCTCAAGAGTCTTCTCCAACACCACAGTTCAAAAGCATCAATTTTATCTTAATTTCTAAAATAATTTAAAAAATTTTAAACCATCTAGACACTGAAAGGATTATGTAATGAGTCCAGTAAAAAAAGAGAAGTGATTGCCAAGCACTGGGGGAGATGGCGGTGAGGGGAGGTGGTGGTGAGAGGAGGTGGTGGTGGTGAGGGGGGTGGGGATAAACAAGTAGAATACAAGGAATTCTTAGGGCAGTGAAACCATTCTGTATGAAACTGTAATGGTGGATGCGTGACATATATTTTTCAAAACTCACAGAATATGCAAATCAAAAAGTGAACCCCACAGTAAACTGTGGATTTTAGTTAATAATAATGTATCAATATCTCATCTGTTATAACAAGTGTACCACATTAAGGCAAGATTACCAGCAGGGGAAATTGAGTCAGGGCCGGGGTGAAAGGGTGTATGGGACTCTGTACTTTCTACTCAATTTCTCTGTCAACCTCAAACTGTTTCAAAAAATAAAGTCTATTTGTTAAAACAACAACAAAACCTTGACACAGATTACATCCCAGACCAATTAAATCAGAATCTCTAGGAGTGGATGACTTTTCAAAAGCTCCCTAGGAGGGACTTCCTGATGGTCCAGTGGTTAAGACTCTGCACTCCCAATACAGGGGACCTGGGTTTGATCCCTGGTCAGGGAACTAGAGTTTGTATGTCACAAGGAAGATGCCATGTGCCATAAATGAGACCTGGCACAGCCAAGTAAATGAATAAAAATTTTAAATATTTTTTAAAAAGCTCCCTAGGAAATTCTAGCATGTAGCCACATTGATAACTGCTGTTTAGGCTGAATTGAGAATGGGAGAGGGCAAACCACAGCTGGGAGCCCTCTCTCCTTTTTTGGGGTGTAGTTTCTCAGGAAGGTAGGTGGAAGTTGGCAAGATTAGCTGAAAGAAGACCAGAGCACCTGAGAATATGTGGATCCTCTCCCAGGAAAGCTCCTCGCTTCAAGGCTGATCCCTGGACCTGGCAGAGACTGAGTGTAGAGAAGTTTAACCAGCTTCTTCCCATGTTTTGGTTCTCTGTGGTTGTGAGATCATTCCTTCAGGGTGGATCTCTACCTGGGCCAAGGAGGTGGGTCTTGAGACCAAAAGACCAGTGGGTCAACAGGCTGTCAGCGCAGAGTATCAGCCAAGAGCATGTGCTGTGACTAGGCCAAGCAGTGACCAGCCCTGTTGGGGACAGGGCAGAGTGAACCAGGCAGCAAGAGGGAAGACGGAGCCTGTGCAGAGGGTGTTTGAGCGAGAAGGCAAAAGGAGTTCTTTTTAAATGCCTGGGAGTATGAAGCAGCAGCCTTCAGAGAGCCAACAGAGTAGAAATTGGGTAATGGTTAAGGGGAGACCTGAGCTAGACAGAAGGCTGAGGAGCAGGAGGTGATGACCAGCAAAGGCCGTAGGACCTTCCTAGGGATCAGGTGGAGAGAATGGGATTCCCAAAGTGGGGGATGGGTGGGAGGGAGGCCCTGTTCTTGCGATTCAGTTGAAAGATGCTTTTTGAATGGTCATCACCATGGCAGATCAGGGAATGACACAGTCAGTGGACAAGGCTGCAACCTCTGAGCCCTGTTTCCAGTCTTGTAGGAGATGGACCAGACACCAGACCACATGCCAAGGGTGCCTCTGGGACAGTGGACCAGGGAAGGCTTCCTGGAGGAGGTGACTTGGAGATGGTGAAGGTCTAGGCAGGGAAGGCAAGATGGCAAGGGCAAGGAAGTTGACCACAAAGCTGGCACAGGCTAATGATAAACTGTCAGCTGCTCTGGAGAGTGAGAGGACCCAGACTTTTTACCCTGGGTCATCCTAGCTGGAAAAGTGGATGTGTCTGAGACCCCAGGGGGCAGATCCAGGGGTGTGTGTGTGTCTGTGTGTAGGAAGGGACAGGAAGTGGTCATTTAAGCCATGGACACCTAGACCATCAGGAGGCTGATGCAGTGCAAGGAGCGACCAGGGCTTTGTTCTGCAGGTGGGACAGAGGACAGGCTCTCCAAGCTCCTCTGGGTCTCCTTCTGGGCCCCAGTTGACTCCTAGGGCCCAGTACCACCCACCACATTGTTCCCTGACCTCCCTCATGGAACCCCAGGGGCCCAGGAGGAAGCCCCATAGATGAGTCTGCTTGTTTGCCTGAGGGGCGGTTATGTGGATGTGCCAGTCTGTGTTTAGGGGAGTGATTCTAGAACCTGTGAACTGTTTATATGGGTCCCAGTATGTCTGGATGCTCCCTGGGGAGGCCCTGACCACCCAACCCTCCTCTCCTTCAGGCTGAGACCATATAGGATGATAGAGGTTGAGGGAGGAGAGACCAGGCACAGTGCCTGTGGAATTCGGAGCCCAAAGACATTCTCTGCAAAAAATCAGGACCTTCCAAGATAAAGCTCGGACTTGCCCCAAGCCTTCAGCTGGGCACCGTGGCCTGGACTCACCTCCACCCTGTGGTTAGGCTTGGAAGTGCAACCCCTATCTCTGATTTTTCCTAGTTTTTGCTGGTGTGTAGGGCTCTGGGTTTTCCTGACAGCTGACATGGGAAGACCTGGGTGGGGGCGGGGGCAGGAGACCTGGGCTCTAGCTTAGCTCTTCCCTAACTTCCGAGTGTGACTCTGAGCCTGTTTCCTAACCTTAGTATGCCACATAGAGTGGTTGTCCTCATGGCAAAATGACATTTAAAGCTCCTGGAACACATGACAAACTGGACTGTCAGACCCAGGCAGGAGATGTGGTGACCAGCGCTGGGGTTGAACCAGCATGAGGATTTTCCCTACCGCAGAATAGGCCTTGGAGGGTGGGGCCAACAGTGATGAGCAGAGGCGGGGATAGGGGATGGCCACATCCGGGAGAAGTGAGTCTGAGGAGCCAAGGGGAGCAAGGAGTGCCTGGAGAGGGGGTGCATGGGGCACGGGTCAGGAGAGCATACAGGGAGGCCTTCAAGGCTGATGGCAATGGCCTCAAACCCCAGGCTGAGCACTGTAGGGAGCTCAGAAGGGTTCTGAGAGGGGTGAGTGTGGTCACCAAGATCACTGGGTGCTCGTAAGAGGATGGACTGGAGCACTGAACAAGGCCAGACACCAGTGAGGAAGTGAGAGCCGGTGGGTCCAAAACTGAGAGACGGGGTAGATCACTTGTAAAAAAAATATGTATTGGCTGCCCCAGGTCTTAGCTGTGGCATGTGAACTCTTAGTTGTGGCTTGTGGGATCTAGCTCCCTGAGCAGGGATCGAACCCACGCCCTCTGCATTAGGAGGGGCAGCCTTGACCACTGGACCACCAGGGAAACACCCCAATGATGACCATTCTCATCATGGCTACAGAGAGGCCTCTTACGGGAGGGGAGCTGCTGGGTCCAAAACGCTGGTGAAAGTTGCTCAGTCATGTCCTACTCTTTTCGACCCCATGGACTGTAGAGTCCATGGAATTCTCCAGGCCAGAATACTGGAGTGGGTAGTCTTTCCCTTCTCCAGGGGATCTTCCCAACCCAGGGATCGAACCCACGTCACCTGCATTGCAGATGGATTCTTTATCACCTGAGCTACAAAGGAAGCCAAAAAGCTGGTACCTGGGCCCGAGGCTAAGGGGCACCAGCAGGACACTGGCCCGTGTCACAGGGACTCCTCTGAGTGCCCACCTGGGACTTGAGCCCCATGAGGAGTAGCACTGGCTCCCCAGGAGCAGACTTTGGCCTCCCTGGGCCTCCGTGAAACAGGCAGGATGTCCTTAGGGGCTGCCGATGGGCTCCCAAACACCCTGTTCTTTCCAAGCAGGAGCCATAGGACCCACCAAGGAGACCGAGCCACATCCTGAACTGTAGCCCCTCACTCTTCTAATCAACCCTCTCGGTGCAGCATTGGCGATATCGTGGTGGGAAGGAGCTGACTTCCCAATCACCCTCCCTCCAGCCCTCCAGCCTCCTCCACACTCCAGAGTTCCTTCCCGTTTTCCTACTCAGACCCCTGCAGAAAAGGTAGCAAAGCCAGCTGGTGAGAAAGAGCACATCCAGATGCAGAAACTGTACATACAAGTCTGTTTGGGTTTTTTTTTTTTTAACTCAAGAAAGGGCTTTTATTGAGTTTAACTCACTTCCTGGGAAGTTAATTTTTAAAACACTCTTACGGAGTTTATCCATCCCTTGTGCTACATTCAGAAACAGTGATGCCAACCAAAACCCTCCACAATGGGGTGAATATGGGCCCACCCGGAAGAAGTTGGGTCGACCCCAATGAAGCTGGGTCAACCCCAATGAAGCTGGGCCCACCCCCAATGAAGCTGAGCTCACCTCCAATGAAGCTGGGCCCCAGTAAAGCTAAGCCCACTGTGAGCCTGCAAGGTGGTGGTGGGGTGCCCTTGAAACCCCTACCCTCCAGGTCCCAGCACACAGATGCTGAAGGAAAACATGCTGCTCTGTGAATGGTCTCTCATGAACTCCATAAAAGTGTTCTGAAGAACAGTACCAAATCATCATTTAAGCCCTGGGTTGCAATGACTTAGTGCAAAGGAGCAGGGAGAGACATGGACCCAGTGACAACGGGCCGCATTCTGCTCAGAGCCTTAAATAAACACAGAAAGTATATTACAGATGCATGTGCCAGCGCAAGACATGCTGTGTGCAGCAGATGGGCACACACGGGCGCGTGTGCGGAGGAGCGACGCACACCCACAGGCACAGAGAACACGCAGGAGGCACCGTTCCTCCAGCCCCGCCTTCTTTCCTCTCAACAGAGCACTCCTGCCACACGAACCCAGTGCAGGCGACTGAATCCCTTGTTTGGCTAATGTATTCAGGGCAGGCATCCGAGTCCTGCTTCATTTTCCTTCAGAGAGTCAGTCTCTTGAGCATTTGGTCAGTCCAAGGCCGAGCCGCCAGCCAGGCCCTGATCCCAGAGAGAAGTCAGCTCCAGCTCTGAGCAGGGCGGGATGACGTCTGTCGAGGTGAGGCAGTAACGAAAGGCCTACCTCTCCGTGGGCAACTGCCCGCGTGCACACCCCACCAGGGTTAGGTCTCTAGTGCAGCCTCCAACCTGGGCAGTTGGTCCTTCGAGCGCTGGAGTGTGAGGGCAGCTTCTGGGGCCAGATGGGGAGGCCGGTGCGAGACTGATGATCTGACTTCTGTGACTTTACCGTCTGTAAGGCCACAAGCCTGTGAGCCCAGGGCCCTCGGTCAATGTCAGCCCTGGTGTCTTTCTGCAGCCGCAGCTCTAGGGAGCCACCGCAGGCGCGAGGGAGGCGCAGGGAAGAGTGATGCTCTTGGTTCAGGCTCTCTGCTCAAAGCCTCAACTTGGCCCCTTCTGCGGAGAGGGCTGAAACACGATCCAGGATGGTCAGTCCAATCCCCTTGGTGGCCAAGGAATGGTGGGCACGCTGGGGACCACCCACAGCTCATTAGGTGTTCCCAAGCAGGGCTGTGCACCTGGCTCCCCACCAGATGACATACAAAAGACAACGAAAAAGGAATCTGGATTCTGCAACATTGGCCCCAGCCCCAGCGAAGCCCAGGACTACCCCACCAAGGACTCAGAGCCTCCACGCCAGTGCTCTCCGCAGACACGGGCTCCGACAGCGCCCCCTGAGGTGGGCAGCGTGAGCCGAGCCACGCCCACCTGGCCTCTGCAGGCTTCCCGCTCGCCTTCTTGGTTTCCTGCCTCCTGCCCCTGGGCCTTGCCAACCGGCCGGGCTGGGTTTCTAAGGCACCACGGGCACCGAGCTTCCCCAAAGGATGAATCCCGCCAGGGAGAGCCAGGACGAAGAGAAAGGCGTTGTGGGAGCCCTACCCACCCCCTACACCCCAGGTGACACACATTCCGATCCTGTCCCTGGACACGTGTGCGCGGAGGTCATGCAGACGCGGGAGGAGGGCCGGGAGAGGGGCCACAGTCCTCCGCCCCCTGCCGGCAGGGGCGGCTGTTGGCATGAGGGCGGTGGGCCTTTGGAGGCGCGGGATGAGCGTGCTGCCGGGCGGCCCTGGGCGCATGCGGGGGGCTCAGGACGCAGCCTCATCTTCTTGGACGCCAGGCAGCTCTGGGCTTTTGCCTCCTTCGCCAAACCCGTCTTTCCTGTTCAGGGGACACCAGGGACAGAGGGACCTCAGAGGTCAGAACATACATGCAGGAGGACACGCTCATACACACTCATAGGCATTTTTATCCACATCTCTCGAATCCCCCAAGCTCATCTCAGTGTCGCCACCCTGCATTGTGGCCCCTTGCTGGTTCCCCCACCCATAGTCTCAGCCCACAACCCTCCATGGCTCCCTATTGCTTGGAAAGGAAGTCTAGACTTCCCACCCTGACTTCTGGAGCCTTGCCAGATATGGCCTGGCTCAGGCCCCATGGTCCAGAGTAGAAGGGCTTTGGTTTTGCTTTTTCTTTGTTCACAGGACAGATTCTACCCATCAGTCTTGGGATTCTGTCCCATATTCAGTAGATTCTTGTTATCATCCTGATATCACCTCCCCCCCAACCCCATGCCAGGGCCTTAAAAAAAAAAAAAGATTAATAAATGGGGTTTGATATCTTTAAAAAGGATCCATCCCATTTAATTCTACTATGAGTTATCCCAAAGCATAAAGAACAGAGTCAGTCAAGGATAAATGTTGGGACTCTGATGTAAAACTTGCTTTTCAAAACTAAACCTGTGACATGTGTATGTGCTAAGCTGTTTCAGTCATGTCCAACTCTTTGAGACCCCATGGACCATAGCCCACCAGGCTCCTCTGTCCATGGGCTTATCCAGGCAAAAGGACTGGAATAGGTTGCCATGTTCTTCTTCAGGGATCTTCCCAGCCCAGGGCTTGAACCTGTGTCTCCTGCAGCTCCTGCATTGCAGGCAGATTCTTTACTGCTAAGCCACTGGGGAAGCCTGTGTCACAGAATCAGAATTTTATAGCTAGGAAGTGTTAAGCCCTATCCTCTCACAGTCCAGATGAAGGAACTGACCTGTCTCCCCACTAACGTGTCCATAAAAGAACAACAGCTGCCTTGCTCAGTTGTACCCTTGGTGTTCAGCCCTGTGCCCGTCCTTGACCTGGGCTGGATGCGTCCTTAGCCTGTGACTGGCCTGTCCCACCACCAGGGGGCGCTGAGTTATAGGCACTTAGCTAGAGACCAGATGTCCAGGTTAGCTCCAAGGGTCTTAGTTCTGTCTGCTCTCCAGGCATAATTAGTAATAGCTTATTCTTTCACTCTCAAAAGTGGCTCCATTTGGACAGTAGATATATGGTCCCCTACACGAAACAATCCCAGCATTGTGGCCTGCAGATCCAGAGGAGGCCAAGGACTCCGTCTCCCAGGCCTGGCCACTTCACAGGGAACAAGCTCAGGACAGTCACGGCCTCTCCCAGGCACCCCCCACAACCCTCCTTTGTCAAGAGGTGGGCACGAGGTTGGGGTACAGGGATCTTCCTGAGGGTGAGCAACCTCTGTCAGGGAGCAGACACCAGCTCGTCCACAATGATGGGACTCAATAGTCTGAAGAGCCCACTTACATGAGAGTGGTCTTACACAAACAAAACCAACATCTGGGCCCCTGGATGGCACAGGAGAAACTGCCCCTTCCTGGGAGGCTGAGGTACGTGGACGGTGGCTGCTGCTCACCTCCCCGGGGAGCATGCCTTCCTGAGGCTGTGAAGGGGCTCCGGGGAGGAGGGGCTGTGCCTCTCCACATGCTCTTCAGATAAGGCGTGCTCCCCAAGGCCCAGGACCCCTCACTGCCTTCTCCCAGCAGGCCTCTGCACTCCAGCAGGGCTCGCCAGCACCCTAAACTGACTTTTATTTCAGTGGAAGAAGGCGGAAATGCTGAAGACAGGGCTCACAGAGGTTTGGGGAACTGCTTTTCGGTCCTTTTCCAGGAGGTGGTGAATGCACAGGCCTGGCTCTCAGGAGGGAGCCTGCAGTCATGTGGGTTCGTCTTTCCTAGCCCATCGTTGTCATTGGCCAGCTTGTCCTTACTTGCTGGATAAGCGTTTACAAAGCGCTGACTGGGCGCACGGCCTCAGCAATGACCGGAGATTGCACAGGCCACTCAGAAAAGCAGCGAACACTCCCGCAGACCAGGAAGAGGCAGTCCCTGCCTCCAAGACAAGCCAGGCTTCTACAAAGAGCCAACCTGAGGCCTGTCTGGAAACTTCAACTAGGCTGAGAACGCAGGTGCATGCGGGCCCCCGCTGTGAGGCCTGGCCGAATCCCCAGGCTCGGGGCTCAGCCTGGTGATGCTCAGAGTGACAGCCACAGCCCCCACCCCAGCCCAGGGAGTGCCCAGCAGGCCTCAGCCCACCAGTACTTACGACAGTAAGCTTCCTGGGGCGGACATGGATCGCTCTTCCCTCCGTGCCTGGGGCTCGAACGGGTTGCCAAAGGAACGCTTTCTCAGCATGGACTTAACCAGGATCTGGGGAGGACGCGTCAGCATGAGGAACACAGGCCCCCAGGTTCCCAGACACACAGGCAGCCTCCACTCTGGCTTCCAGATGGGGAGGCGACTGGGTGGCTCTGCTGAGGTTCTCTTTCCTGGGGCAGGACAAGGAGGAGCATCCCAAGCAGAGGAAAGGGCAAGAGCATGGAGGGAAGGTGGTTGAGGGTGGATTCTGGAAACGGTGAGGAGCCTGGTACGTGGGGGCCAGTAGCAGACCAGGAAGGGGTCTGGAACACCAGGCGGAGGGCACAGGGAGTGCAATAAGGAAACGCCTTCTGGCTGCGCAGAAAGGATGGAGTGGAGGAGAGGCTGTCCTGGGCTACGCAGTGGTGTAGGGGGATGTCAACGGGGACAGGCCCCTATCCCTGGCTCTGCGCCTTTGTCCCTCCTCCCGCTATAAGGACAGCTCCATCCCCCCTGCCCACGTGCACACAAACTCTCACACATGTGCATAGGGCCAGGGCTGCCTTCATCTCTTCCTTCCTTCTTTCTATCAACAAGTGTTATATTGAGTGCCTACATATGCCAGACATTATTCTAGGCCCAAGGGGCACACTGAGTCAAATATTCTTGCCCTCATGGAGCTTATTGGAGAAGGCAATGGCAACCCACTCCAGTACTCTTGCCTGGAAAATCCCAGGGACGGAGGAGCCTGGTGGGCTGCCATCTGTGGGGTCTCACAGAGTTGGACACGACTGATGCGACTTAGCAGCAGCAGCAGCAGCATGGAGCTTATATTCTAGTTGCGGAGACAGGCAATAAATAAGACAGATAAGTAGAACATATGTTCATTAGTGGTAAGGACTCAAGTGGAAAAAATAAAACAAGGAAAGAGGATAAAGAATGACAAAGAGGAGGATGGAATTTTTGATAAGGGGGCCGGGAAGGGTCTCGTCTCACAACAAGGTGACTCTGGAATGAAGACCTGGAGGGAGGGAGGAAGTGGCTCTGTGGACACTGGGGCTGGAGTGTCCCAGTCAGAGGGAAAGGATGTTCAAAGGCACTGGGGCAGCAGCTTCCGCGGTGCATGGTTGGAACCAAGAGAATGAAGGAAAGAGAGGAGGTTGGCAGGGAAAGGGGGGACAGGCAGGCCATGCAGAGTCTGAGCTGAGAAGTGACCTGACCGGGTCACCAGACCACCCTGGCTGCTGAGCTGAGCATTTACTGTACGGCGCGAGGCAAGGGTGGAATCAGGGGGACAAGCTGGGAAGCAGGTCCACTGGTTCAAGAGAGAGATGATGGTAGCTAAGACCACAGATGTGGCAGTATGGACACTATGCTGCTGCTGCTGCTAAGTCACTTCAGTCGTGTCTGACTCTATGCAGCCCCATAGACGGCAGCCCACCAAGTTCTCCTGTCTCCGGGATTCTCCAGGCAAGAACACTATGGGAGTTGCTAATTCCAGGGACTCCATACAGCCCTGGAGCTCTGTGGAGTGCAGGGACCTTTAGCCTGCTGGCCCTAGCTGGGCCTGGACCCAGTAGGGAGGCATGAAGTGCACAGACCAGACCCCACCCCCAGCACAGGCCCCAGCTCACTCTCCTGGCATTGTGTTCGCCCTGACTCACCACGAAACCTCAGCACAGGGCAGGCCATGACTCTCAGTGTCCCCTGCACCCCCACCACCAAAAAAAAAAACAAAAACAGATGGCCATCAGGGGCTATGTTAATAACTTCCAACTGTTAAGGTGGAAGATGTCCAGAGGAGGATGAGAAAATCTAAAGCTTGACAGGAGAGCGGGGGGAGCACACAGGGGTGTCTGCCTGACGTGCGGGGGGCCCGGGGTCACCTCTCCAAATCAAAGGCATCCAAGGCCTTTCCCCTGTCATGTCCTTGGCACCTAGTCCAGTGCCTGGAAAATAGCAGAAGTTCAATAAACCTTAGGAAGGAAGGAAGGAAATGCTTCTCCAGTCGTGGTGAATGTTGACACTCAGCAAGGGCCAGAATATTTAAATCATTCACTCTCCTCACCACGCCTCCTGGTCTCTCTACCATGAGACTGAATAGCATGACCTTGTTCCCGTGGGTCTGCAGTGGAGCAGTGGCCTTGGGCCCAGCAACGAGGCTGGCCAACCAGGAAGCCGTCAGTCCCGTGATAGGGCCCGGCAAAGAGCAAGTCTCAGGTGGTGCCCACGCCTGCCGCCAGGCCCTCCCAGGAGTTGAGATTCTCCCAGCAAGAACACTATGGGAGCTGCTAATTCCAGGGACTCCATACAGACCCGGAGCTCTGTGGAGTGCAGGGACCTTTAACCTGCTGGCCCTAGCTGGGCTTGGACCCAGTAGGGGTCCTTCTGTCCCCATCCACTTACCACCGTGGTCCAGCTGGGTATGAGCCTGACTGAGTTCTTCACCTCCTCCTCCGTCACCTCCACCATGCTGCAGTGCTCCTCCTCCGAGGGAAGGGGCTCCTCCCCATTCTTGGTCACCCAGGGGTGCAACTGTGGAGGAGAGGATAGGGAGGGTCAGGGCCACTGGAGATAGACACTGGCCAACAAAGGACCCGGGCATTCCACCAGCAGTCCCCTTGAGGGTCCAAAGGCCACAAGCCCCAACCCAGCACACACACTGCTGGAGGCAGTGTAAGGCTTCCCAAATGGGGAAGCCAAGGCCTGCATTCTGCGGCCCAGCCCCTCTGGTTCCCAACCTTGATATCTGGCACCCCAATTCTCGTTTCAGGGTTCTTGTCTAGCATCTTCAGGATTAAGTCCTTGAGCTCTTCGCTGACCTTTGGCCTAAAGAAGAGGAAGGAAGGAGACGACGGAGAGACAGCTGATGAACCTTTCCTTCCCACCTCTCCACTCTACCCTGCTCCGGGCTTCCCTGAACTGACACATGGCTCAGTGGTAAAGAACCCCCCTCCCAATGCAGGAGATGCCAGAGATTCGTGTTCGATTCCTAAGTCAGGAAGATCCCCCAGAGTAAGAAATGGCAACCCACTCCAGTATTCCTGGAATATTCCATGGACAGAGGAGCCTGGCAGGCTACAGTCCATGGGGTCACAAAAAGTCAGACATGACTGAGGACCCACACACAGGGCAGAAACACTGCTGACCCTCAGGTCTCAGAGAGCAGGACAGGAGGGATGCCCCCGAGGGACCAGGGTGGAAGGAGTTTCAGAACAAGGGTACAGATATCCTTCTGCCCTGAGTCGCCCTCAGGGGGCAGAGGTCACAGACACACAAACAGGCTCCCGTGGGTGTTGGACACCCACCTGCAGAGGGCAGAGATGATGAGGATAATGTGAGAAGAGTCGCTTTATGAGACTCCAGGGGGACTCAGCCCCACTCATTCCACCCCTATCTTCTCCTTTCCTCCACCAGGGAGGCAGCCAGGGAGGATACTCACTGGACAGAGAAGGAAACCAAGGCCCGCATGTGTCTCTTATACACATCTGCCCCAGCTCACTCTCCTGGCATTGTGTTCGCCCTGACTCACCACGAAACCTCAGCACAGGGCAGGCCATGACTCTCAGTGTCCCCTGCACCCCCACCACCAAAAAAAAAAACAAAAACAGATGGCCATCAGGGGCTATGTTAATAACTTCCAACTGTTAAGGTGGAAGATGTCCAGAGGAGGATGAGAAAATCTAAAGCTTGACAGGAGAGCGGGGGGAGCACACAGGGGTGTCTGCCTGACGTGCGGGGGGCCCGGGGTCACCTCTCCAAATCAAAGGCATCCAAGGCCTTTCCCCTGTCATGTCCTTGGCACCTAGTCCAGTGCCTGGAAAATAGCAGAAGTTCAATAAACCTTAGGAAGGAAGGAAGGAAATGCTTCTCCAGTCGTGGTGAATGTTGACACTCAGCAAGGGCCAGAATATTTAAATCATTCACTCTCCTCACCACGCCTCCTGGTCTCTCTACCATGAGACTGAATAGCATGACCTTGTTCCCGTGGGTCTGCAGTGGAGCAGTGGCCTTGGGCCCAGCAACGAGGCTGGCCAACCAGGAAGCCGTCAGTCCCGTGATAGGGCCCGGCAAAGAGCAAGTCTCAGGTGGTGCCCACGCCTGCCGCCAGGCCCTCCCAGGAGTTGAGATTCTCCCAGCAAGAACACTATGGGAGCTGCTAATTCCAGGGACTCCATACAGACCCGGAGCTCTGTGGAGTGCAGGGACCTTTAACCTGCTGGCCCTAGCTGGGCTTGGACCCAGTAGGGGTCCTTCTGTCCCCATCCACTTACCACCGTGGTCCAGCTGGGTATGAGCCTGACCGAGTTCTTCACCTCCTCCTCCGTCACCTCCACCATGCTGCAGTGCTCCTCCTCCGAGGGAAGGGGCTCCTCCCCATTCTTGGTCACCCAGGGGTGCAACTGTGGAGGAGAGGATAGGGAGGGTCAGGGCCACTGGAGATAGACACTGGCCAACAAAGGACCCGGGCATTCCACCAGCAATCCCCTTGAGGGTCCAAAGGCCACAAGCCCCAACCCAGCACACACACTGCTGGAGGCAGTGTAAGGCTTCCCAAATGGGGAAGCCAAGGCCTGCATTCTGCGGCCCAGCCCCTCTGGTTCCCAACCTTGATATCTGGCACCCCAATTCTCGTTTCAGGGTTCTTGTCTAGCATCTTCAGGATTAAGTCCTTGAGCTCTTCGCTGACCTTTGGCCTAAAGAAGAGGAAGGAAGGAGACGACGGAGAGACAGCTGATGAACCTTTCCTTCCCACCTCTCCACTCTACCCTGCTCCGGGCTTCCCTGAACTGACACATGGCTCAGTGGTAAAGAACCCCCCTCCCAATGCAGGAGATGCCAGAGATTCGTGTTCGATTCCTAAGTCAGGAAGATCCCCCAGAGTAAGAAATGGCAACCCACTCCAGTATTCCTGGAATATTCCATGGACAGAGGAGCCTGGCAGGCTACAGTCCATGGGGTCACAAAAAGTCAGACATGACTGAGGACCCACACACAGGGCAGAAACACTGCTGACCCTCAGGTCTCAGAGAGCAGGACAGGAGGGATGCCCCCGAGGGACCAGGGTGGAAGGAGTTTCAGAACAAGGGTACAGATATCCTTCTGCCCTGAGTCGCCCTCAGGGGGCAGAGGTCACAGACACACAAACAGGCTCCCGTGGGTGTTGGACACCCACCTGCAGAGGGCAGAGATGATGAGGATAATGTGAGAAGAGTCGCTTTATGAGACTCCAGGGGGACTCAGCCCCACTCATTCCACCCCTATCTTCTCCTTTCCTCCACCAGGGAGGCAGCCAGGGAGGATACTCACTGGACAGAGAAGGAAACCAAGGCCCGCATCACCCCACCTTACCCCTACCACCCCGACCCCCGAACCAAGAGTGCAGGCGGGGCTGAGGCTCGTGGGGAAGGGCTCAGGGCTCAGCCCACATCGGCTTCAACCGGCTCTGCCCAGGTTGCAGGCTTCACTGCTACTTAAACTCTTGGCAGAAGGAACCTACTCCTAGGACTATGACCTTGGCTCCCTCTGCTGGCCTAGATTCCTAATCCCTTTTAAAACTCCTGGGCTGGGGAGGATACACAGCAGGAGGAAGGGTGAGAAGACCGGCAGTCAGAGGAAAGGGACGGAAGCCAGTGCTGTGGGAGGTGCAGCTGGGGGACGGGGAGCCACGTGGTGGGTGAACAGGGGGTGGGACCCGGGGGTCCTTGGATGCCGGGCCAGGGCGCGCCTCTTCTTGAAGCAGGAGATAGGGTGAGATGTGTTGTGCTTTACAGGGTCACTCTGCCTGACCACGGTGGTTGGACGAGGTGGAGGACTGAACCAGGCATGAGGTGCACTTGGCAACAGAGCCAAAAGAAATGTAAGGGGTGGACTCACCAAGGCTTGGAGCCGGACAGGAGGTTTTGGGTGAGAGTGGGTAGGAGCACAGAGGACAGCTCCCAGGTTGGTTTCTGACCTGCCTGGGGCACTCTGAGCAAAAGGCAAAAGGGCCCTAAAATGTGAAGCACCAGGGCCCATAGGCTGGCTGCCGTGGTAACCAGCATCTTGATCAGAACCATGAATGAGCACAGGGGCCTCTCCAAACAGTCCCTTTGGGCTCAGAGACCTCAGTTGCAAAGGGGGAGGGTGGAAGGTGTGGCTTCAAGTCCAAGGCCCACTGAGCCTCCACTTTTCCATCTGTGAAATGGGGGAGTGCACTGGCATCATGAAGCACCCCCACCCTGTGTGGAGAAGGTAGAAGTTCCCCGTGGGTGCAGGGTCTATGTGGGGGTGATGTCATTGATCTCATGGAGGCCTTCAGTGAAGGAGCAGATGAACATGTAACCTGGGGTCATTCTTGCCCTACTCCTGGACTCAGAGTTCCTGTCCGTACAGGAAGATCCGACCCAGGTGTCTGGGACCCTCTCACATCTCCCCCTATCTGCTCCCAGGGAGCAGCACCCCCACCTCCAGGTCTGCAGGCTGGGGCGGGGCCCTGGAAGGACAAAAGCTCTGCTAAGTCTTAGACACGCCTCCCTGGGGGTGGGCGGGGCCTGTGGTGGACAACTGGATAACTCACTCCTCGGGGAACACGACAGCCTCGTTCTTGATCTTGCGGTGCAGGGCCAAGATGTAATCGTCGATGAACGGGCACTGCAGGGGGACAGACAAAGGATGTGGGCCCAGCGCCTCAGCCTGCTGGGGGCAGCTCTGGGCTCCTCATGAGATGGGGGGGGTGCCCATCAGAGTCTGGCCCACAGGAGATGCCCAACAAACGTGGACTGAATGAATGTGTCATGGAGGGAACCAGGAGCTGTGTTCCCGCCAGGGTAACAGCCACTCGCAGCAAGGCCTGCACTGCTGGGGCCTAAGGTTTGGAAACGTGCTCCCTGAGATTCCATCCTGTGCCTCAGCATGATCCCTGGTGTAGGAACACCTCTGGACAGGGATCTCGGTCATGTCAAGGTCAGGTGCCTGGCCTGACTCAGAGCAAGTGTCAAGGACAATTTGTTAAAAGAATGAAGGATTGAGTGAATTTGTGAATGAGTGAATGGCATCAAAGGATAGGACAGGGAGCACTCAGGCTGGAGTGGTGGTAAGACCACCATCCAACCTCTATGCGAGGTCTGCTGACCCAGTACTCCTGCACATGAATCCATCCCATCAAGGGGACAAAGG
>SJYC01000707.1:0-45388 GCA_006408675.1 Madoqua kirkii
GACATGACTGAGGACCCACACACAGGGCAGAAACACTGCTGACCCTCAGGTCTCAGAGAGCAGGACAGGAGGGATGCCCCCGAGGGACCAGGGTGGAAGGAGTTTCAGAACAAGGGTACAGATATCCTTCTGCCCTGAGTCGCCCTCAGGGGGCAGAGGTCACAGACACACAAACAGGCTCCCGTGGGTGTTGGACACCCACCTGCAGAGGGCAGAGATGATGAGGATAATGTGAGAAGAGTCGCTTTATGAGACTCCAGGGGGACTCAGCCCCACTCATTCCACCCCTATCTTCTCCTTTCCTCCACCAGGGAGGCAGCCAGGGAGGATACTCACTGGACAGAGAAGGAAACCAAGGCCCGCATCACCCCACCTTACCCCTACCACCCCGACCCCCGAACCAAGAGTGCAGGCGGGGCTGAGGCTCGTGGGGAAGGGCTCAGGGCTCAGCCCACATCGGCTTCAACCGGCTCTGCCCAGGTTGCAGGCTTCACTGCTACTTAAACTCTTGGCAGAAGGAACCTACTCCTAGGACTATGACCTTGGCTCCCTCTGCTGGCCTAGATTCCTAATCCCTTTTAAAACTCCTGGGCTGGGGAGGATACACAGCAGGAGGAAGGGTGAGAAGACCGGCAGTCAGAGGAAAGGGACGGAAGCCAGTGCTGTGGGAGGTGCAGCTGGGGGGCGGGGAGCCACGTGGTGGGTGAACAGGGGGTGGGACCCGGGGGTCCTTGGATGCCGGGCCAGGGCGCGCCTCTTCTTGAAGCAGGAGATAGGGTGAGATGTGTTGTGCTTTACAGGGTCACTCTGCCTGACCACGGTGGTTGGACGAGGTGGAGGACTGAACCAGGCATGAGGTGCACTTGGCAACAGAGCCAAAAGAAATGTAAGGGGTGGACTCACCAAGGCTTGGAGCCGGACAGGAGGTTTTGGGTGAGAGTGGGTAGGAGCACAGAGGACAGCTCCCAGGTTGGTTTCTGACCTGCCTGGGGCACTCTGAGCAAAAGGCAAAAGGGCCCTAAAATGTGAAGCACCAGGGCCCATAGGCTGCTGCCGTGGTAACCAGCATCTTGATCAGAACCATGAATGAGCACAGGGGCCTCTCCAAACAGTCCCTTTGGGCTCAGAGACCTCAGTTGCAAAGGGGGAGGGTGGAAGGTGTGGCTTCAAGTCCAAGGCCCACTGAGCCTCCACTTTTCCATCTGTGAAATGGGGGAGTGCACTGGCATCATGAAGCACCCCCACCCTGTGTGGAGAAGGTAGAAGTTCCCCGTGGGTGCAGGGTCTATGTGGGGGTGATGTCATTGATCTCATGGAGGCCTTCAGTGAAGGAGCAGATGAACATGTAACCTGGGGTCATTCTTGCCCTACTCCTGGACTCAGAGTTCCTGTCCGTACAGGAAGATCCGACCCAGGTGTCTGGGACCCTCTCACATCTCCCCCTATCTGCTCCCAGGGAGCAGCACCCCCACCTCCAGGTCTGCAGGCTGGGGCGGGGCCCTGGAAGGACAAAAGCTCTGCTAAGTCTTAGACACGCCTCCCTGGGGGTGGGCGGGGCCTGTGGTGGACAACTGGATAACTCACTCCTCGGGGAACACGACAGCCTCGTTCTTGATCTTGCGGTGCAGGGCCAAGATGTAATCGTCGATGAACGGGCACTGCAGGGGGACAGACAAAGGATGTGGGCCCAGCGCCTCAGCCTGCTGGGGGCAGCTCTGGGCTCCTCATGAGATGGGGGGGGTGCCCATCAGAGTCTGGCCCACAGGAGATGCCCAACAAACGTGGACTGAATGAATGTGTCATGGAGGGAACCAGGAGCTGTGTTCCCGCCAGGGTAACAGCCACTCGCAGCAAGGCCTGCACTGCTGGGGCCTAAGGTTTGGAAACGTGCTCCCTGAGATTCCATCCTGTGCCTCAGCATGATCCCTGGTGTAGGAACACCTCTGGACAGGGATCTCGGTCATGTCAAGGTCAGGTGCCTGGCCTGACTCAGAGCAAGTGTCAAGGACAATTTGTTAAAAGAATGAAGGATTGAGTGAATTTGTGAATGAGTGAATGGCATCAAAGGATAGGACAGGGAGCACTCAGGCTGGAGTGGTGGTAAGACCACCATCCAACCTCTATGCGAGGTCTGCTGACCCAGTACTCCTGCACATGAATCCATCCCATCAAGGGGACAAAGGAACATGAGAAAAATAGAATCGCCCCTTTTCCATCATTTCTGAGCTGAGTGGGCTCTTTCAAAGTCACTTTACTTCAAGACACAAAGGCACAGCCTACATCTATCATGCACTCTGGCTCAGCTCGCCCAACCCATGGTAGCAGGGGTGTGGGCCGGCCCCAGCTCTGCCAGCCCACCCAGCACTCACCTTCCCATAGACAAAGCAGTACAGCGTGACCCCTGTGGCCCACACGTCCAAGGCCTAGAAAGAAACAGTTCACGTCATTCCCCTAAAAGGAACAGACACACCCCTTGCTCACCCAGATCCGGTGGGCCATGGGAGAGGGCAAGCTGGAGACCTCCTTCCCCAGTCATGCATTCACTCAACAAACACCCCCAGGCCCTTGTTCTATGCCAGGCCCTGTGGTGAGCACTGGGCACATGGGAACGGCCAGAGCAGGGGCCCTGCTCTCCAGAGTTTCCAAGTTTCCTTGGAATGGGCCCAAACCAGACATGTTTCCAACAGAACAGTGCAAAACCCACTTCACCTACAAGGTCATGTTTGCAGTACCTACAACACTGATGCACCCCAGAATATTGAATTTATATTTGCTAAACCAGCTCTGGCTTTGAGAAGTCATCCTTCTTGCTGATGATCCACTGGAGAAGCCACCATCCACCTTCTTTCTGACACCAGAACAGCCTCTGGCCCTCAGTCACCTCCATAACCCCTCGGGGCTCCCCTGCACCCTGGATTCGAATGTGCCCTGTCTCTACAAGTTCCTGCTTCTGGAACCCCACTTCCTCTTCTCATATCCACTTTCTTTCTTATGTGAGTGATCCTCAAATCTCTACCTCCACATTCCTGCCACCGATGCCTCATCTGAATCCAATCAGGGAACACCAGACAAACGCAAACTGATGTCATTCTCAAAATAACAGGCCTGTTCTCTTCAAAAATGCCAAGGCCAAGCCGCTCTTCCAGATTAAAGGCCCCCAAAGAGACAGGACAAGTGAATGCAGTAACTGACCCAGGACTGGATCCTGAACCAGAAAACGAAAAGGCATTAAAGGACGCAGGATGGGGGTAACTGATGAAATCTGAGTAAGGTCGCTTAGGTAACAGCCTTTTATTGATCATAAATGTCCTGACTTTCATAACTGTACTGAGGTTATGTAACAGAATGTCCTTGTTCTCAGAAAACATCTCTGGCAGTATTTAGCCATAAAGGGGGCATAATGTCTACATCTTCCACAAATACAGGGAGAAACAGTGAAAAGGCAAATGGGATAAAATGACCTATATGGGAATGACCTAGTATGTATATATGTATAATTGATTCACTTTGCTGAGCATTTGAAACTAACACAACATTGTATATAAATTTTACTCCAACAAAAATTAATTAAAATAAAAATTTTAAAAATCTCTATTTACATCCCTCTCTTGACCTCCATATCAACACACGTGTCCAAACTCCTCGACCATTTCCTCCAAGGCAGAACCACAGGGGGGGCAGCCAGGACTCCACAGGGGGCAGCAGGATGTGTGCCCCGGGGACACGCAGAATCACAGCCTCTGCTCAGAAAGCTTTGCCACTGCCTGTGTCACTTAGGACCAAGCCCAAACTTCAGACCCTCTAAACTCTGCCCAAATGCCACTGCACCCCTCAGTTCTCTGGTATGTTCTCTGGACCCTACCTCCTGTAAATTCTCCCCAGTCTTTAAGGCCTAGTTCAAATACTGCCATAGCCCAAGAAGTCGGGGGAGCCTCTGACATCCCCCTAGACAGGAGCTCTCCTGTCCTTTCACCATGACCAGAGGGCCAGAAGCTGGGCCATCCGAGCTCTGACTGTTCCACATCCTAGCCGAGAACTCAGAGCAGCTACTGGGAAATTTCTGCAAGGGGCCATTGTGCCGGAGAATGAGAGGAGACCCAAGCTGAGGTTCTTGCAGACTCCAGGAAAAGGCAAACCTGGAGGAGAGGGCCGTGTTTGGTGCTCACTCTTGAGACATGAGGACCTTGGCTCCCCCAGATTGGACATGGGATGGCATGACATGCTCTCCCACCCGTCCACCTAAACCCCAACCCAGACCAGACACTGGGAGCCACCTTTCCACTGAAGCTCTGGCCGGAGTCAGAAATGGCCTCGGGGGCCATGAACGCTGGGGTCCCAGCCGTGCTGGACAGCCGAGCGTCGTTCCCCTCAAACTGGTTGCTGACGCCGAAGTCAGCAATCTTCACGTGCCCGTCGTCCCCCAGAAGCAGGTTGGATGGCTTGATGTCCCTGTGGATGATCTTCTGGTAGTGCACTGCAGAGAGAGGCAGCTCGAGCGTCAGACTGGGGCCCCTTCACCCAAAACTGCCCCCTCAGCCCTCGCCTGGCCCTGGAGGCGGCCTTAAACTCCAGGAGAGAAGCAGCTGGGACTTCCTGGCCCCTGCACACTCATCTCATGAGGACCTCGGAAGAGGATGTCAGGGACCCCTGCTCAGCCATGCCGTGAAGACACTAACTCAGGCTGTTAGTAACAGTAACAGAGCCAAGCCTGAACTCCTAGGAATCTTGGGACTCCAAGCCCGGTGCTCTCTCCATGGCAGTCAAGGCCCCTGCCATTGAGTGGACATCAAAGGAAACTGGGGGAAGAGGGTCTCCATAGGCCCTCCCTGCCTCCCCCCACCCCATGTGAGTGCTGTCTGCAGGCTCAAAGCCCATCAGAATCTTTTCATACTTTGGGACTTCCCTGGTGGCCTAGTGGCTAAGACCCCATGTTCCCAATGCAAGGAGCCCAGGTTCGATCCCTGGTCAGGGAATTAGATCCCACATGCCACAACTGATTGTTCATATGCTGCGACTAAAAGGTCCTGCATGCCGCACGAAGACTGAGGATGCTGTGTGTCGCAACTAAGACCTCGTGCAGCTAAATAAATCAATTAAACAAACCTGCCTCCAGTCCCACCCCCTACCCAGCCTGTCCAGCTGCCACTGCTTCTTGGACTGAGAGTAGGCTTGTGGGGTGTCCTGCAGAGGTATCCTGAGCCCTGGGACTCTGGGCCAATGGGGTTGTGGAGCGGGAGGGCATGCCAGGCCTTGGGACCTCCAGGATGAACATGGCTGGGGTAATGGTCAGCCTTCTCTAGTAGGCTGAGGGCCTACCCTGCTTCCTGGGTCCAGCATTGCTGGGAAGAGATGAGCAGCTCAGACTGAGATGACCAGAGATGCCCCAGCAGAGAAAAAGCACTGACTTCACCCACAGCCACGCACTTATGAGCTCGCCACTCAGCACTACCTTCCCCTGGACCAGCACATCCCGGGATGATGGAGACAAGGGAAGACGGAACGGGAAGGAGGGCAGGGGAGAGGAGAGGAGGAGGAGAGGGTGGCTGGGGGCAGGGGGCAGAAGGAGTGAGGGTCATATAATACTAACAACAGAGACGCTTCCCTGGTGGCTCAGCGGTAAAGAATCTGACTGCCAGTGCAGGAGACACAGGTTCGTTCCTAATCCAGGAAGATCCCACAGCCACGGTGCAGCTAAGCCCGTGTGCTACAACTATCGAGCCTGGTGCTCTAGAGCCTGGGAGCCACAACCACTGAGGCCCACGCACCTGGAGGCCCTCGACCCACAAGAGAAGCCACCGCAATGAGAAGCCCGCCCACCGCAACTACAGAACAGCCTCCGCTCACGGCAGCTAGAGAAAAGCCCAGGCAGCGACCAAGACCCAGCACAGCCAAAACCAAATACACAAATAAAAATTATTTTTAAAAAATAATTTAAAAAATAATAACAGAGCCCACGACCCTCCAGCACTCTCCTCCTATGTGTCAGGTCCACATGAAGCATTTGACCCACATCCATTCGAACATGGGGCTCAGGAGGCTCTGTATTTGGCCATGGAAAGTGGGCTCAAATTCTAGCCTCTCCCAAATTCTAGCCTCTCCTTTGAGTTCTCAGCTCTTTATCCAAATGGACATCCTGTAGACATCACAATATATATCTCAATATTTCTCGATCACATTTTTGGTTTTTGGCCATACTATGCAGCATGCAGGATCTTAGTTCCCGGACCAGGGAAGCATCGAGTCTTGGAGCACTAGGGAAGTCCCTCAAACACATATTTAATTCAGAACTTGACCCCTCCATCTGCAATCTCCATCCAACAAATAACCCTGTTCCTTGTCTAGTCCTTCCCGTTTGGTTAGTGGCCATACTGCCAGTTGCTCAGCCAAAAACCCCTCTTTCCTTCAAATCTCACATCCAGTTCATCAGCAAGTCCTACGAGGTGGACCTCTCAGATATATTCCAGACCCGACTGCTTCTCCTACCTGCACGGCTGCACTGGCCCCGGCTGCGAGAGTCAGGCCCGAGCCTCCCAGAGGGGCACAGGAAGCCTCAACTCCCCTTCTCAGGCACGGAATCACAGGGTGGGCCTTCAGCACCCTGTGTCTCCATCTGTCTGCCAGTCCAGCCCCCGGTGCTGTGCTATCCACTCCAGAAAGCCCTTCGTCGACCGTGATTAGCTAGGTCTTGATGAGGCTTTACCCAAGAGTCAGATGGGATCAGCTTGGCTTTTTTTTTTTTTTTTGCAGAGAGAGGATGAGAAACAACAGGCCCAGGACAGGAAGTGGGTGGAAGCCAAGCTGGTGTAGGGTTGTGTCTGCCGCAACCACACCAGGCTGAAATGCCCTTCTCTCACACCTCTAAGCCCTTGTAGGGCTTTCTGCAAAGCCCTCTTTCTCTGTGTCTCAGTTTCTCCATATGTACAAAGACAGTAAGTATTAACATGAAGGCACTGGAGTGGCTCAAATGAGATAGACATTTGCTGCAGGTCAAACCTCAGCTGGCCCTCACCTGATCCCCTAGAGAGAGAAGATGCTTCTGATAAACCAAGCTGAGGTTTCAGAGGGGGGAACTATCCCACTCCCCAAACCAGACCAGGACTCTAGGTGCATGCAGGCCCCTTTCCCCCTGTGACCAGAGAGTCACCTGGCGCTGGCCACCCCAGCTCCTTCACATCTGCTCCCCACTGCCGCAGCCCTAATCCAGGACTCACCATCTGTCACTTGGGCTGCAAAACCAGCCTCCTCCCTGACCAGTTGGCCGCCTCTTGCCCTCCATCCAGCCGCCACACAGCTGCCAGACAGAGCTTTTAAGAGACAAATCCGATCACTCCTCTCCCCTGCTCAAAGCCCTCTGGGTCTCACAAGGCTGACAGGGTGAAATCATGAAAGAGACACTCCCAGCCCTCAAGGTATGGCCTGGACAGTTGCTTCCAGCATCATCTTTCCCCGTCCCTGGCTCCCTGGTTAGACTCAACCAAACTGAACTCCCCTTTCTCAGATAGTACATGCCTACTCCCCTCTACGCTGCTGCCACGTGGTACATGCTCCCACCATGCCTCAAACTGACCAGTGAACTCCTATGCATCCTTCAGAACCCTGCTCATAAGTAGTCTCCTCTAGGAAGCCTGCCTTGGTCCCTTAGTGCTCTGACAGCTCCTGTGCCTCCCCAGCCTTGGCAAGCACTGCTTAGGTTCCTGTTTCTCCCACTAGGCTGCGAGATCCTTGAGATCTCTTCTGGGTCTTTGACATCTACATGCCCCCAACTGGCATTTACTAGGTACCCATAAATGGACAAATGAATGAATAAATGAATTCCAGACAGAGGCTAAGCTAACATCAGCTGAAGAGGAGGTGATGCTGAGATCCCTTAGTGCTCTGACAGCTCCTGTGCCTCCCCAGCCTTGGCAAGCACTGCTTAGGTTCCTGTTTCTCCCACTAGGCTGCGAGATCCTTGAGATCTCTTCTGGGTCTTTGACATCTACATGCCCCCAACTGGCATTTACTAGGTACCCATAAATGGACAAATGAATGAATAAATGAATTCCAGACAGAGGCTAAGCTAACATCAGCTGAAGAGGAGGTGATGCTGAGCCTGAAGGTGATGCTCAACCTGGAGGCTGAGCTCTCCATCACCTTAGGGCGCCTCACAATAAACCTACTCTGCTACCACCCACCGGTTCCATGCCAGGGCTGACTCTTCCTCGAGCAGCTGGACACAAACTCCTTCCCACAGCTCTTGATGCCCTGTGAGAGGCTAAGCTTGAGATTCAGGAAGAACATCCACCTATGCTGTAATAAGCAGGCTCCCAGAAGAACCTGGCACACGCCCAGTGAAATCTGCCTCTACCCTACCTGTTCAGGATGTTTCAGCACCCCCCCCCCCTCACTGTAGGAGGGCGGGGCGGGGAGGAGGGGGTGTTTAGCTGAAATTAGGATGAGCAAAGGCAGATGGCAGGTTCCCCTTCACTGGGCCCTACAAACTCCCTGGGACCTTTCAGGAGCCCTCTAAGCTTGATGGGTCCCTGGAACACAAGATAGTAGCTTTTTCTCTCATATAAAGAAAATTTGAAAATATAAATATCCCTTTTCAATCGTTACAATTTCATATTATCGTTATCTTACTTCTGATTGACTCAGTCTGTCTTCTTCTAAGTACTTAATTATCAACAATCAGACAGTGCAAAGATTCCATTTACAGCTGTGTTTTTCAAACTATAGGTCCAGGACGGAGAAGGTCAGGAACTCAATTTAGTGGGTGGCTACCGCTTTTTCTTTTTTTCCTAATAAAGTCTTATATACTAGAGTATATCACAGGTAATAAGGAAATATACTGTTTTAGAAAACTTTGGTTTCAATTACAGATATGAATGGCAATGTAAAACTTTATTTCTTACTTGGAACCGAGATGAAAAATGCTGAAAGCCCCTAGGTCTTAAAGGACACATTCCCTGCCTCTTCCCAGAACTGGTCTTTAGAGCCTCCCAGACAGAGAGATAAGTCACAGCCTGTATTCAAGACCTTAGTGGTTAAGGAGCCCAGTCTACCGAGCCCTGCACCCACTACTCCATGCTGCTGCTCTGCACATGCCCTGAGAAGGGTAGACAAGGCAGACTTAAGCTAGAACCCTAGATTTCATCAGCGACTCGCTGTGTGACTTTGAGCAAGCCATTCACCCTCTCTGAACCTCAGCTTCCCCTCTTGTAAAAGGGAGTGAATGGAGTCCCAGCTACCTAACTCACAAAATGTGTAAAACGGAAAGAACTCTTCTGTGATTTGAGTACAGGGGAGAGTTGAGTTTCATCTCTATACTTTTCCTTTCTTCTCTCGCACCGTAATCAAAATCTTCTTCAGGTTCTCCAAGGCCTGGCTGGAAATCCACCCCCTCTTCCTGAGGCCTCCCTGACTATTCCAGGCTCACTGACCCCACCAGCCTTCAAAGAATCACCGTCTTGGTCTCTTGTTCCCCACCCATTTCCCCCACCCCACTCCCTGAACCCAGACCACAGCTCCCTAAGGACAGAGCCTGGGCCTCTTTCTTTCACTAGAGTAGCTGACCCTAGGATTAGGGATATGGGGAGGGAAAGGAAGACCTATCCTGCCTGAATGCGATGGGGAACTCACCCCTTTCTCAGGAGGTCAAACACTGAAAGAAAAAAGAAAAGAAGAGTAGGTAAGTTGCAGCCAGGCTGAAGACACAGCTATGCCAAGATCCCTGCCCCTTGTGGAGGGTGGGAGAGGGGGCAGCCATCCAGGCATACTTGAGGGAGAGACAAGAGAGGGGTCCCAGGGTATCAGAGAAGATAAATGGCTAAGAATGGGTCTACTATGAACTTGCCTCACTGGAACCTTAGGTGCCAAGTGAGGAGCATCATCATGAACCCCTTTAACAGGGGAAACTGAGTCTCAGAGAAGGGGCAGGTAGCAGTGGGAGTGGAGGCTAAAGCCTTGGCCTCTAACTCCTAAGCCTGTGTTCCTTCTGGCCCATTCCCTGAAAGCCTCTAAGCCCAACCCTGAATCAAGCACCAGGGACTTAAGTAATAGCATCAGTATTACTATTACTAACAATAATAGCTAACGTGTCTTGCATGTAATAACTCATTTACTTCTCATATCAACCCTATTATGTAGATACCATTACTACCCCCATTTTACAGGTGAGGAAACTGAGGCACAGAGTTATCAGATAAGGCCTAGGAACCCACATCACATAGCCTACTTCTTGTATCTGCCTGATCCATTGTCTCTCTGATCAGTGGCGTGGGGGTTTGGGAACACTGGTTGACTCTAATTGGATATCCTGGGTCTGGCTCAGCAGGGCTGGGGACAGAATCTGGGGCTTGAAAACATGTCTTTCCTCCCTGTCCCCAGGAGGTCAGTGCATTTCACAAGGCCCATCTGAAGGTCAAGTGTGTCCCTGGGGAGCTTTTGGACCCACCGGGCTAAGTTACTCTGGGGATGAGCTGGGTCACTCACCCAAATAGAGGTTGTCCTCAGCTGGGTCATCCAAGACCTGGTGAGAAGGAACAGACATGAGGGTGAGACTTGGGGAGGCTTGGGATAGGGGTGCTTGCCAGCCCCAGGACCCACCGTGTGCTCTGCAACCACCCCAGATGATGGAGCAGGAACTGTGCCAGCACGAGGCTGATGAGGCCTCAGAAACCACTGGCCCCTGACCCTGGGCCACCACACGGCACCCTGTCCCACCACACGGCACCCTGTCCCCTCCCCTTCTGCCATGGGGCTCACTTCTTGCCTCCGGAGCAGCTTGTCCCCCTCCAGGAGAACCTGAGAACATTCCAGAGCAGCCTCACCTGACCCCAGAAGCCTCCTGGCCAACTCTATCCCAGTTCTGGCCCTGCCCTTGGCACACCCCCCTTGGCAAAATCCCTGGGTCTATGCCGGGTGTCCCCTGCACCAAGGGCTACTCCATAGGCCTCACTGGCTCACTACCTACCTCGATTAGCTTGACCACATTCACGTGGTCCAGCTTCTTCAGAATGGCAATCTCCTGGTACACCCGCTCCAGGGGCAGCAGCTGCTTGGCTGGGCCTCCCTGGGCAGCCTGGGACCCTCTGGGGGGAGGCCGACCTGTGACCCAGAACAGGAGTCCAGCCTGTCACAGGAGGCTGGGCCTCACCACAGCCCTGCAACCAGCCTCAAGCAAGAATCTTGCAAGACCTTGACCTTGGCCTCAACCCAACAAGCACAGTCCCACCACCAGACCTTTGCTCACTCTCTGCCTGTCCACCCCCAGTCCTAACGAAACTAGCCTCCGAAGTCTCCTCCTCCTCCGCCCCCAAGCCAGGAGCTCCCATGCACAGGACCAGACAGATACGCACGTGGGAAGCCATACTGCTTCAGTAACTTCTTCTTGGAAAGAACTTTCATGGCCTGAGGAGGGAGGGGCAGAGAGGTCACTTACGTGGAGCCACTAGGAACTAGAACAGGCTGGTTACATGTGAACTGAGGTCCAGAAAGGCTCATGGGCACGTGGCACTGAGCGTGTGGACTGGCTGCAGTTACACTGAGTTAGGAGGTGGCCATGACTGAACCTTAGGCCTTACCCCTATTGCCCATAACAACCCTTTCTGGAGCTCTCCCCTCGGAGGCATATTCCCAGGGTCAAGAAGCTCATTCCCTTTGCATTCCACTAGGGACAGGGAGATCACTCCCTTCACAGGCAGCCTCGTCCACCGTCTTGGCACAGCTTCTGCCCACCCCCAAGTCTTCCAGGGCCCGGTGTGGGTGACACCTCCCTCCTTCCCCAGACTTACATAGTGCCTGTCTTCACTTTCGTTGTAGGCCAGCCTCACCACACCATAGGCACCCTGCAAAGAGGCATAGGTCAGCCCCTGCTGGACAAGGCAGCCTCCCCCAGGACTAGGGGGAAAGGAGAAGGGGAGCCTGAACTGCCCCTGCCCCCAGTCTCCTCCCACATCCCATCTCCACCCTGACCTCCAGTGGGCATAAATTTCAGATAGGCAAGGAGAGGGCTCCATGCCCTGGTCACTGCCCCTGCTGGGCTCAGCACAGCTCTATGCCTTGCCCAGTCCCCTCCATCAAACTCTGGGGAGAACTTCCCCAGTGGTTCAGTGGTTAAGAATCTACCTGCCAATGCAGGGGACAAGGGTTCGATCCTTGGTCTAGGAAGATTTCACATGCCATGGGGCCACTAAGCCCGTACACCACAACTACTGGCCCCACACTGGCGCCGGTGAGCCGCAGCGACTGAAGCCCTTGAGCCTAGATCCATGATCGATATCAAGAAAAGCCACCACAATGAGAAACCCATGGCCTGCAACAAAGAGTAGCCCCTGTTCAACACAACTAGAGAAAGCCCATGCAGCAAGGAAGACCCAGGACAGTCAGTAAATAAATAAACGTATAAAACTCCAGGGAGTCAGGAATCAAGAATTATCTCCCATCCCCTGTAAAGGACAAAACTTCCCTCACATCCAGGATAGGACCTTCTTGGCTCAGCCTCACATTCCCAGAGGAGGAGAGGGGATTGTGGAGGATCCAGACAGGCTGGCTCCGCAAACCCGCAAGACAAGTTCCCCCTGCTCTTGGCTTGCCCCCGGGCCTACCTTGCCAATCTCACTCTGCAGCTTGTACTGGTTCAGCTGTACGCAGTCCTGGTGGGGAAAGGAGAGGGGCCATCAGGTAGAGCCTGATCCAGAAGCAACACTTCAGGCGCACTTCCAGGGCCCAATGCTGGCCCCAGGCCCCTCCCCGCCAGCCCTGGGCCTCGTCAACATTTCAAGTTTAGATGGGGAAGTGAGGTGGTGGTACCAACACCAAAAGTGATACAGAAAGCAACAAGAAGACTTGGATAACTTTTGAAAATGTGAATGGTGCACCTTGCCTATGCTTTGCTCCCTCCCTGAGGAGTGGTGGAAAAATGCTCTAATTTCCACCTGGATACTTGGGGCTGGGAGACCCTGATGTAAGAAACCCACAAGCAAGTATTTCTAGAAGAAGCTGAATGAGGAGACTATGTAGACAAGAAAAATGAGGACAACCTTGGGACAGGAGACCAGAGCCCTGGCTCAGGCATAAAAACCTCAGCCTCTAAAATCTGTAGATTGCTTGGTACTTAGGTTCACTTTAGATCTAAGAGGCAAAGACAGAGCCAGTGGGAGCCCAGAGGCTGGTAGCATGCTGGCAGTTTCTGAGTCACAGCAGGCTCTATGAGGCAGGGTTAAAAGTGCGGGACTCAAGCTGGGGAAGACTTAGGGGACAGGAGAACACACTGTCTATCTTCAAATCTCTAAACGCACTTCTTAGGGAATAAGGGAGGGATCTATCTCCTAGGCTTAGACTGGGAGTGGGAATGGTGGGACTTATAGGAGGCAGCAACTGGCTCAGATGGAGCTCCCCTGGGTGGGAAGAGGCCACATAGAGAGGTAGTGAGTTCCTCAGCTCCAGGGGTATGCAAACCAACGTCTGGACAGCTGTGTGGCAGGGGCAGGAACAGCAACGGGTCTTCACTGAGGCCTGCTGAGAAGCTCATGGGCACCCCCTAGCTCTGCTCCACCAACCTCTGCGTCCGAGATGGCCACACGGTGGGACTCAATGGTGGGCCTGCGCCAGGCCCGTGGGGAGATGTGACTGGCAGGCCCTGTGGCATAAGGCCCAGCCTGGGCCTGCAGGCAGCTCCCCGCTGGCCGTTCCTGCAGGGAGAACTTCCTTGTTGAGAGGCTGGGCCGGACTGCAGGGTGTCTTGAAGGACCGCTGGGGATCACGGAGGCTGCTCTGGTCCGAGACGGAGGGTCCACACAGTTCCTGGGAGGCTCCGGGCTGCCATCTGTCTCCTCCAAGTGGGTCACATCAATGGCTGCCACTCGCTCCACCAGCTCAGCCCGAGGGTCCTGGCAGCAGACTGCCGGGCCCCCCTCCATTGCACAGTCCTCAGTGCAGCCTTATGGGGAACCTGAGAAAAGAGGGCAGAGAAGGTTCCAGCCTGGCGACCGAGCAAGGAGGTCAGATTCCCAGGCCCTGTCCCCACCGTAGCCACAAATTATGAGCCCCACCTCCATGCCTTTGCCCTGCTTGTTCCCTCTGCCTGGGTCGCCAGCATCCAAACTGAGGTCTCCCTCCTCACTAAAGGAATACCACGGGGCTTCCCTGATGGCTCAGTGGAAAAGAATCCGCCTGCCAATGCAGGAGACACGGATTCAGTTCCTGATCTGGGAGGATCCCACATACCATGGAGCAGCTAAGGCCATGCTCCATAACTACTGAAGTTAAGCCTGAGCTCTAGAACCCAGGAACAGCAACTACTGAGCCCATGTGCCACAACTACTGAAGCTCGGGGCCCTGGAGCCCGTGCTCTACAACAGGAAGAGCTGCCACAATGAGAAGCCAGCGCAGCAACGAAGACCCAGCACCGCCAAAAATGCAGATTTTTTTTTTTTTAAAGGAATTCCAGGAACTCATCTGGCTCTGCTGCACACCAGCCCTCTAGACCTCAGTATTCCCATCTGTAAAACAGGCACATCAGCCTTGCTGGCTTCACAGGGAAGCAGGGAGAATTTGATACTCTGGAGTCAGAACAGACAGACATGGGCAGAACTGGAGGCCTCACGGCACTGGCAGAAACAGAACCCAGGGTCAGCTCGGGCCCCCATCCAGCAGACAGCCCAGTGACTCACAGCTCCACCCCTTGACAGCAGAGCATTCCAAGGCTGCCGGTGATGCTGCTGCGCTGCCTGAAGCTGAGCTGAGCTCCTGATGCTTCAGGTCCCCCCCTCCACCCCTGTCGCTGCTTTCAAGAAGACTTCCCTGGGGCTCCAGCCTCTCCCACCCTGGCACCTTCTCCAGGGAGGCCTCTCTAGGGCCACAGGGCAAGTCTCCCATCACTCCCTTCCCTGCCCCAGCTGAGCCTGCAGCCCAGGACAGGGTCTGTTAAAGGAGGAGGCTACTGCTCTGATGACGGTGAAGAGAGACTTCACTGCACTTATTTCTCCTGGTTTTCCCTTCCAGTTTATTCATGTGGCCAAAATGTTCACCTCATCTGTTCAGGCTGAGATGCTCCCCTGGCCTGGCCTTACATCCTGGTCCTACTGCAGTCTGAGCCCCCAGCAAGGCCCCAGACCTCTCCAGCTTGAACCCCAAACCAACCTCCAGTGTCCAGTCCCAGCCCTCACATTCAACCACATCCCTGGGCTGAACTCTGACCCCAGGCTGAACCCGGATACACAGGCTGGGACTCCATTTCTGCCTAGGGCTGAGCACAGGCCCCACCCCACTCAGTGCCCCTCCCCCTTCCTGAGACTCAGTATCTTATCCGGAAAAGGAAGTAAGTGGACTCCTGACCCTCTGCCCTTCCTGTCTGGTGGTAACTTGCACTGTCACCACAAAACAATTTTGAGAACATGGTCTTTATCTCATTCCTTATTCCCCCATCACCTAACTTTAACAGATGTCAAGGAGGCTGGGCTCGCTGGAGTCCACTGGCTACGGAGGAGCCTGGGCGAGTTCCAGTCCTGCCTGCCAGCCTACCCAGGGCAGCTCCTTCCCAGCTCTGAGCCTCAGTCTTCCCATCTGTACTACAGACGCAGGACCTTCCCAGATTCCCAAGCCTACAACAAGACTTGGAAATGGATTGTGGGTACGGGCATGGTCCAGACCCCCTGTGTCTGACACCCAAAGTATTGAATGAATCATAGCCTGGTGGAGCTGATGTTGGCATGCAGAAAGGAAGGGGGAAGGGAATCTAGACTGGCAACAGGAAAAGATATGGACGCTGGACCTAAAGGAGTGAGGGGAACGTGAGCATTGGGGAGGCCTCCCTGGAGGAGGTTAGAGTGGCAGATAGACTGAAACACTGGGAAGGCTTCTCTGAAGTAGGTGAGGAAGTAAGTAGGGCTGGAACATCATGGAGGCCTTCCTGGAGGAGATGGAATGGGATTAGAGCAACAGAGAGGCTTTAGGAACCAGATGGTTGCAAGAAGGAAGAAGCCAGGGCTAAAAGGAACCCTCCAAGCCTGGCCCACCCTGCCACCCTTCCCCCTCACTCTGTAGGTTCTTTTTCTCCCACATAAACTCCACAGATCAGGGTTCTTGTCTGCCTCGTCCCCATAAGACCACTAGCCTCTGCAGCAGTACCTGAGGCATTGTAGGAGTTCAATAAATATTTGCCATAGTGATCATTACAGTCCTGGCCCCATTACACAGATGGGAAAGCAGAGAGGAGAGAGGGAACCCCAAGGAGCTTAAGACCCCAGCCCACAGCAGGGAATGGATGGCAGTGTCTGGAACTTTTGTCCTCTGGTCCCCAGCAGGAACCCAGGGGCCTGAGAACCATCACAGGCAGGCCACAGGCTGCCGAGCCCAACAAATTTGCATATGATTTTCCCTGAGACTGTCACTCTTTTTTTCTCAGATGAGGAAAGTAGGGCCTCTCAAGGGACAGGGGTGGGTCTGGGGTCACACCTCAGGTCAGGGCAAGCCCTTCCTGCTCCACTTTGGGGCCCTGTTCCCTGGTTTAGGACCCAGGCTCTGAAGCCAGGCTGCCAGGCCAACGCCCCTTCCTGGCGGCGTGCCCATCCATGGGCAGGTGACTGACCTCTGTGCCTGGGTTTTCCCCATCTGCAGAATGGGGTCAGCAGCAGTATCACTGCCCAGGTGGCTGGGAGGAGTAAAGGAAGGAACGCCCTTACCAGGCTCAGAACCGGGCCTGCCCCTAACGGAGCCCGTAAAACCGAGTTGTTGCGTTGCTGTGTTGTGATTGCCTAGGACACGCGGTGGCCCAGATGGAGGCGCGGGCGGCAGAGACAGCTGTGAGGGCTGACGTCAGGCCCTCCACACTCCCTCCTGCCTGGATCAGATTCAGGTGACTAAGCATGGCTATGCAGGAGGTGCCCCGGGGAGGCCCCAGGTTCCTGCCTGTGTCCAGGCGACAGGGCCTGGCACCCTGTGTGTGAGGGTGTGTGTCAAGCGAGAGAATATGAGTGAGTGGGGCTGTCAGCTCTGGGTGACAGTGTGTGTAGGGGGGAGGGGGTTCTGCACACAGGAGCCCATCTGCCCGGAAACAAAAAGCTATGGCTGTGGTCTACATTCGGTGGTTAAGCATGTTCATGTGCATTGTGTGTCTTGAGGTCTTTGTGTGCCCGTGCCCCAGGACTGGGGGAGGGGGGTGGGCCCTGCACCCGCTGGGCGCCATGGAAACCTGATCTCAGAAAGTCAAGTTGGAACTTCCCACGTTCCCACCCAGTCACCTGTCCACCAGCCTGGGGCTGCCTGCTGGGCTGCGCTGTATGGCTTGGGCAAGACCCACCCCTCTCTGGAAGCTCACCCAGGGCATTTCTCAAGGCCCTCCCTAAGCTGAAGCCTCTGTAGACACTGTATAGACTGACTCGGCGGCTAGCTAGGAGCCACATGGGCAAAAAGAAGGACAGACAGGCTGGCAGCCAGGTGCAGGGCAGAGCAAGGACTTGTACAGGCGTGGGGAGCCTCCTATGGACCAGCTTGGTCCTGCAGCTGAGAATGGCCAGGCTCAGGTCCTTCCTCACTGAGAAGCGTGACCCCCAGCTGTCCTCCCAGACTGGGGCTACGTTGCCCTAGACACATCATTGAAATTTTGGAGCCTCAGTATGCTCACATGTGAATAGGATAGATAGCCCCCATCCTGCCACCTCCCAGGGCTATGGGAGGAAGTGAATGAGACTATGGACATTGAAGCAGATTGTGCCTGAGTGATGTGGGGCTAGGATACGTCTGTCACAGCCACCGAGAGAGAGAGAGAGAGCCTTGTTGTGTATACAAAGTGCAGCCTCAAGGACTTCCCTGGTGGTCCAGTGGTTGAGAATCTGCCTGCCAATGCTGGGGACTCAGGTTCGATCCCTGATCCAGGAAGATGCCACATGCCTCAAGGCAACTAAGCCTGTGTACCACAACTGCTGAAGCCCACAGGCCTGTGCTCTGCAACAAGAGAAGCCCATGAACACAACTAGGGAGTATCCGCTGCTGCTTGCTGCAACTAGAGAAAGTCACACGTAGCAACAATGACCCAGTGCAGACAAAAAAGAAAAAAAAAGTTACTCTTAAACAAACAAACAAAAAAGCCCACAAAGTATAGCCCCATATCTACCCCTGGCTCCAGGATGGCCTGGCACATTACCCAGCTCAGACTTCTCCTTCCAGGCTGTGTCCCTCATCCCCACCTCATTCCCAGGTATCTGGCTGCTCCTAAGGGATGCCGGGGGCTTCCCAGGAGGCCCTCCTGCCTGCCAATGCAGGAGACACAAGAGACTTGGGTTCGATCCCTGGGTCAGGAAGATCCCCTGGAGAAGGGAATGGCAACGCCCTCCAGTATTCTTCCCTGGGAAATGCCATGGACAGAGGACTCTGGCGGACTACAGTCCATGGAGTCCCAAAGAGTTGGACATGACTGAAGGGACTTAGCCCGAAGCACACAGGGGATGCAGACCCTGGCTCCAGACCCCACAGCCAGGTCTCCTCTTCCAGATTGAACCTCATCACCTTGGTCCCTCAGAGGAGGCCCAGAAGAGGACAGAGCAGGCATATCTTGCTCTCATCCACACTGGTTCAAGCAGCCCCGCCTGGGATGAATGTCTTCAGACCTCACCCTGAATTCTGGAAGGCCGCTAGGAATGTCAGGGCCAGGTTGAGCAGGGGCCCAGCTACCATCTAGGCAAGATAAGACATGGCCCCTGTTGCCAGGGGACAGGCCAGAAGGGAAAGCTGTAAGGAGGTGGTCTGGTCCCCTGGGACCAGACATAGAAGGTGGCCTTGTATCCCTGGGCTGCCTCACAGGAGCTGTGTTTATGCTCCTGACAAGTGTCTGGATGGCCCTGGCAACGGGTGGCCTCCTCGGCTCCCGCCTCCGCCTGGGATGACTCAGTCCCCTCGGGGGAGGCCCAGGCGTCTGCTGCCAAGTCATGCTGGAGGATGCCCGCTGTGACAACGCCCCCTCCCACCATCCCCGGGGAGGCCCCAGCCACTGAGGTGGGCTCTGCGCCTAATTCAGCCCAGCAGCCCTCAGCACATCCTCAGCGCCTCCTGCTGATGTCCTCCAGGTCCTCCCTCCTCTCTCTGCCCCTCCTCATCCTCCAAACCAGGTCCACGCCTCCAGCCCAACTCCTTCCAGCCAGCTGCCTCCTCCCCTCGGTGCTCCCCGGAAGCTCAGTTCCAATTCAGCTCAGCATTTCCCTTGAGCCTGCTCTTCCTCCTCTGTCCCCATCACAGAGATGAGTGCCACCATCCTCCCAGTTCTCCCAGGCCAGAAGCCCAGCAGCCCTCCTTAACACCCATCATTTCCCTTTTGCCTGTCCTTAACCCCCGAACCTTACCCCACTTAACTCTCCATTCTGGCCGCAAGTCCCAAACTGCAGACTCCTGTGCTGCCAGCCCTTCGGACAGGCTGTGCCTTCTGCCAGGAACACACCTCCCTCTCCTTGGCTGCTGGAGGACAATTCAGACATCTCCTCCCTGATCTCCCCACAGCTGGGTGAGGTCATGAAGCTTAACTCCTTAAAAAGTCCAGATCCAGCCCTCCACTTTGCTTCCCCACTATTTCCTCCATACCTGCCACCCACCCCCAGGCTCACACCTCAATCCCACCCCACCCCATCCTCCATACCACTTCCTAGAGGGAATATTGCTAACATGCAAGTTACTTTGGTCTCAGTTCTTGCAGACCTGGCCTTCCAGGATCTTAGAATCTGAAGGATAGAAGAGCAGGAGAACTCGCTCTGAGGAGCGAGGAGACTGGGGCTCAGAGGCTGGGAAGCAGCCAGGGAGACCAGAGCCATTCATCCACGTGAAAAAAAAAACTCAATTGCGCACTTGCTGTATGTGCCCAGGCACTGTGCTAGGTGCCAGGAGATAAAGCAGCAAACCAAAAAGACAAAGTCCCTGCTTCAGTGAAGTTTAATTTCTAGTAGGTCAAGAAGCAACAAATAAGAAAGCTGGGAATTAATAGATGGCATGTCAAGCAGTACATGCTGTGGAGAAAAAATATTACAGTTGTCTGAGGGAAATCAAGAGTGAGGCCCAGGGACTTCCCTGGTGGTCCAGTGGTTAAGAATCCACTTTGCAATGCAGGGGTCATGGATTCCATTCCTGGTCAGGGAACCAAGATCCCACATGCCTCTGAGCAACTAAGACCATGTACCACAGATAGAGTCCATGAGTCGAAGATCCTGCAACGAAAGATCCCACATGACTCAAAGAAAGATTCCATGTGTCAGAACTAAGACTCAATGCGGCCAGATAAGACGGTGATCATGCCATCTCAGGAACAGCAAAGAGGCCGATGTCCTTGGAGTGGGGTGTCCGTGTGTGAGAGGTACCTGATGGCAAGCTGAGTTCCACCTTGATGAGAAGGTGTGCCTGGTCTCAGGGATGGCTTCCTGGAGGAGGTGGCATTTAAGCTCCTGATCGCTGAGTAAGAGCTTCAGCGGAGGCGATGGAAGGTCACACTGTGCATGACAGAGAGCCACTTCCTGGCTGGGACTCAGGGCTTGGCCTTGGGGATCTTTTTGGACAGAGACCAGGAAATCTCGAAAGCCAGAGGAAGGGTCTGAGTAGCGGAATGGCTGCATTGGATGCTATTTTTATAAAAAGTTCCCTCTGCCCTCTGTGGGGACTAGGGGTAACAGGCCAAGGAAGAGGCAGGGGTCCCCAAAGTCTGTGGGCCTAGGATACAGTCTGGCACTCGGTGGGTGCTCCATCTGTGTGCTCTAGAGGGAAAAGTGAGGGATGTGGGGGCGACCAGTGCATCCTCAAGGACACAAGCTGTTTGCTCCTGCAGACTCCCCGCCTCCGTGGCGGATAGAAACCCCATATGTGCCCACCGAGTCATAGTCCTGTGACCTGGAACATAACCTTCTCTACACACTCCTGTACCCCGAAGACACACATACACACGCCACTCCCGGAGCCGGCGCACGCCCATGTCCGCGTGACCCGCCCTCACACACCACTCCATCCAGTAAATGCACCCCCCTCACACACACAGGCACACTCCTATGCCCACGTGACACACGCACACCCGCCTCCAAACACCACACACAGGTCCCCGAGCACGTGTGCACCCTCCGAGCTACCAGTTCTGCGCCTGTCAGGCCGCAGCCACCGCAGCCTCCACCTCCGCCGCCCCCCTCCGCCCCCGCCCCAGCCAAGAGGACTGCGCAGCGCAGCTGAAGCCACTAGAGCGTTGCATCTGTCCCATTCATCCTCCAGCCTCAGCTCCTGCAGAAAGACTCGGGGGAGGGCCGTGTGGGCGGAGCGCTCCGCGCAGATCCACACGTGGGTGCCCCGGTCTGGGCCCACTCTGCACAGGCACGGCCTCCTACCAAGAGCAGGGGAGAGGGTAGTGCGCTGGGTGTGGACGCAGTCCCGCAGATCAGAGCTAGGCAAGGGACGCAGACGGCGGAGCGCCCTCGGAGATGCGGTCCCGGGTCCCGGGTGCCGGCGCAAACAGATGCAGGCTCCAGGAGGCACCCCAAAGACTGGGCCCCGCAGACTGAAGGGGGAGGATCCCCTCATGGACTAGGTCTGGGCTGTCTTCGCAACCTCCCAGACCATCCCTTTCCCCTACAGGCTCCGGGCAGACGATCAGGCGTTCGTCCCTCCGCTCCCGTTCCCCCGCCCCTGACCCCCCACCACCCCAGACGACCCCTACCTCAGCGCCCAACGACAGTCTCCGCGGCCCTGCGGGCTGCCAGGCTCGCTCCCGCGGCGCGCACCCTGCCCCGCCCGCCTTCCCAGGGCCGAGATCACCGAGCTCAGACTCGCGGCGCCGCGGCTCCAAGGCTGCGCTCGCTCCCCCGCCAGCTGCCGCGCCCGGCGAGCGGTCATTGGTGGAACCGCGCGGCCCCCCTCCGGCGTCGCCCAATCAGAGCCCAGGACTCTAGCCCGGCTCCCTGAGGGGAGGGGCCGCGGCGGGTGGTGGCTCCAGAGCGGCACCTCCCCCTGCGGCGGGACCGGCCTCGTCACGCCCCCATCGCCCGGCTCTAGGGTACCTGGAGTCCCCCGAAATCCTTCCAGGACGCTCCCCGCGCCCCTTAGCGGGTCCTGGAGGGTACGGGTGCTTCCTTACCCTTTGTCCCCTAGCCGTCTCGGCCTGGCAGGGGCAAGAACGCACCCCCCGCCCTCGGGGGCGGGGATGAGGCGCAGTGTGTATTAGGGGAGGGACGAAGCGAGATCAGCCACTGGATGGGGCCCAGGCCTAGGGCCGGGGAGAAAGGCCTTGAATGATAGACTCTGGAGTTTAGCCTTCTGCCGCGTGGGGTGTAGGGGAAAAGGGAAGCGGTTCTAACAGAATGCTGGGGTCAGAATCGAGTTCTCACCTGGGGAAGGGACCTATGAGCAGGCAATAGGAATAGCCTAGCTGAGGCAGGAGGTCTTGACCTTCCAGGTAGCCCACCTCTTCCCTGACGAGTTCATCAATTATTGGTTCAATTATGTTATGCACTTGTATACCCTCTGGCACCTCACTCCACCACTTGTCCAAGACGGAGCCCCATATCACACCTGCAAACCTAGCCTCTTGCGTCCCTGTCTCAATCCGGAGCCAGAAACCTGGGAGTCTGGATAGCCTGACCCCTTTCCATGACATTAAAAGATGGTTACTCCTTGGAAGAAAAGTTATGACCAACCTAGATAGTATATTCAAAAGCAGAGACATTACTTTGCCTACTAAGGTCCGTCTAGTCAAGGCTATGGTTTTTCCTGTGGTCATGTATGGATGTGAGAGTTGGACTGTGAAGAAGGCTGAGCGCCAAAGAATTGATGGTTTTGAACTGTGGTGTTGGAGAAGACTCTTGAGAGTCCCTTGGGCTGCAAGGAGATCCAACCAGTCCATTCTGAAGGAGATCAGCTCTGGGATTTCTTTGGAAGGAATGATGCTAAAGCTGAAACTCTTGTACTTTGGCCACCTCATGAGAAGAGTTGACTCATTGGAAAAGACTCTGATGCTGGGAGGGATTGAGGGCAGGAGGAGAAGGGGACATCAGAGGATGAGATGGCTGGATGGCATCACGGACTGCATGGACGTGAGTCTGAGTGAACTCCGGGAGATGGTGATGGACAGGGAGGCCTGGCGTGCTGCGATTTATGGGGTCTCAAAGAGTCGGACACGACTGAGCGACTGAACTGAACTGAACTTCCTGTTCCAACCAGTAGATCACCAAGCCCTGCCCAACTTACTTCTTAAATATTCCTGGAATCCAGCCACTTGTTTCTACTTCTCTGTCCCTCCCTTATCTCAGATCACTGTCTTCTTGCACCTGAATTGCTACAGCCACCTCCTCTTGGGACTCCCAGCCCCAAGCAACCTCATTGCCCTCCCCCACCACCCTCACCCACCTGGCTTTTCTCCACCTGGTGTTGAGAGCAATATTTCAGAAACACAAGTCCAACTAGTCAGCTCCTGCTTTGGAGTCTCCCGTGGCTCAGCAGTACCCTGGGAACAGATCTAATCAGGCTCTCCATGACAGCAGTCCTAACCACCGGCTCTACTTCTTTCAGGGCTTGATTCAATGCTCTTTCTACCAGAAACCCTTCCCTACGACCTCAATGCACAGCATGGGTTAGCAACCCTCCTTAGGGACTTACTTGGAAGTTTACCCCATCTGTTTACTTGCCTGTTCCCTTCTCTGAGGACTTCCCTGGTGGCTCAGAAGTTAAAGTGTCTGCCTGGAATGCAGGAGACCAGGGTTCGATCCCTGGGTCGAGAAGATCCCCTGGAGAAGGAAATGGCAACCCACTCCAGTACTCTTGCCTGGAGAATCCCATGGAGGGAGGAGCCTGGTAGGCTACAGTCCATGGGGTCACAAAGAGTCTGACGACTGAGCGACTTCACTTTCACTTTCCCTTAGCTGAACTGTGAGCTCCTTGAGGGCAGGACTGTGCCTGATTCATCCAGCACACAGCTTGACACATTGCATGAAAGATGTTTGTTGAGTGAATAATTAATTTTTTATGGCAATCAGGGGATCGGATGTGTGGGGTTGGAGTTCAGGGAAGAGAGCTGGGCCAGTGAGACATTTTGATGAGTTATCAGGAAGGACCCATAGTAGAGCCATGGGAAAGGGTGAGATAACTCAGAGCAAATAAAGGGGCTGAGGACAGACAGTTTTAGGGGAAAAAAATCTCTGTAGTAGTATAGTGTTAGACACTCAGTCATGTCCAACTCTTTGTGACCCCATGGACTGTAGCCCACCAGGTTTCTCTGTCCATGGAATTCTCCAGGCAAGAATACTGGAGTGGGTTGCCATTTCCTTCTCCAGGGGATCTTCTCAACCCAGAGTCGAACCCAGGTCTCCTGCACTGCAGGCAGATTCTTTACCATTTGAGCCACCAGGGAAGCCCCAAAATCTCTGTAGTAGCCAGAATCGGTTCTGACTTAGGTAACAGAAATTCCACATAAAAGCCTCAGGGTAAACAGAGTTGGCATTGTAAGCAGATAAAGTAAGGAGTCCCAGGGAAAAAGAACCAAATGTAGCATTTTGGCATAAGATAAGTCATTTGTGCCCTAAGCCACTTTTGTGATCCAAGCCTGGCCACAATGCTTATCTTTGAACAGGTTTCCATAACGAATGAACAGGCCCCAGTAATCAATGATTGTAAAGGAACAAAAGAATGCAGGATCAAACAACTGTTGTCAGGCAAAGAAGTAGCATCAGCAAAGATGATACATCAGTTGTAAAGGCCTCCTAGTTACCTTTCAATGGTAAAGATTAGCCTGAAGCACTTTCTTGAGCTGTTTTGCAGAATTGAAACCCCCTTCAAACACTTAGTTAAGTCGCTCCGTCAAGTCCGACTCTTTGCGACGCCATGCACTGTAGGCCACCAGGCTCCTCCATCCATGGGATTCTCCAGGCAAGAATATTGGAGTGGGTTGTCATTTCCTTCTCCAGGGGATCTTCCTGACCCAGGGATCAAACCCAGTTCTCCCGAATTGTAGGCAGGTACTTTAACCTCTGAGCCACCAGGGAAGCCCTCTTCAAACACTAGATCAACCTAAGGGATGACCTTGAGCTTTTCTGACCCTCCTGTCAACCTTTACCCCAGTTCTATGATGCAGTAAACTCTCCAAGCCTCTTCGTGAATAATAAGCATGTGCCCTAAGCTTGAAACTTCCCCAGTTTTGCTGTTCCGAGATACTGTTACAGAGAAAGATTCCCAGTGTTCTCCTTACTTGCTACAAATAATAAATCCTTCCTTCTCCCACTCTTGGGCTTGGTTATGTCTTTTCGCTGGACACCCACTACAGGATGAATCTAGTTTGGGGGCAACAGTTCTGCTTCAGCTCTGCTCCACAAAGACCTCCCAGATGTGACTCTTTCCACTCACTGCTCCAGCAACCTCTGGATTTGACTCTTGTCCTCATGATTCAAGGGGATGGCTAGAGTTCCAACCATCACATACGTATTCCAGGCAGTAAGATGGAGATAAAGAAGAGGGCAAAGGATCTACCAGCTTTCTTTAAATGAAAGTTCCCAGAAGGTGTCACATGACACTTCTACAGACATCCAATTAGCTATAACTTAGTCACATGACCAGAGCCAGTTGCAAGAGGTGGCTGAAAAATGCAGTTTCTAGGCAGCCTCATACCCAGCCAAGAACCAAAGGCTGTATCACTGTAGAGACTACATATCTGGGGACAGCTTGCTGACTCCACCACTGACAGAGAGGATGGATGGAGGGGCAAAGCGCTGCTGTGTACCAAGCTCCATGCTAGGTACTTTACATATCTTAGCCCAACCTGAATAGAGGCTGTTATTATCCCTGACTCACAGAGGCGGCTTGGAGAGTTAAGCAACTTGCCCAAGGACATATAGTGGCAGAACTGCAATTCAAAACTATCTTTTCCCTATATACCAGGCTGCCTAGGAACATCAGGGGAGGCTGGCACCTGGAGTTGCTGAAAGGAAATCTTTCAATAAAGCAGGGCTTGGCCAACAGTGTCAGAGACTGACAGGCCAAGCAGGATATGGGCTGAAGTGTCCGCTTGGATGTGGCAACAGGGGCACTGCTGGTAACCTTGGCAAGGGCATCTAGAAAGGTGGTAGGGGCTGGAGGCCAATTGTAGAGGGGGGGGGATGCAGAGGGAATACGTGTAGACTGGTCTTTCCAGAATGGTGTTGGCAGTGAAGGGAGGGCGGGCTGAGCAGCAGGGAAACAGAAGGGTGAGAAGGTAGCAGAGTGGAGAAGCAGGGCGAGAAGGAGGTGGAAGAAGGGAACAGACGCAGGAGTGGGAGAGAGAGGAGAGACAGCCTCTAGTAGGAGGTCTCCAGGCTGGGTGAGGTTTGGAAATCAAGAAGGAATCCTCTGCTCACTCAGGAGGGAAGGAGACAGGAGGTGCAAAACCCAGTAGATCCAGAGAAGGAAGGGAGGGAAGAAGAGGGAAAGTTTCTGTTTTGTAAAATCCAAGATGTAGCTCTTTGTTAGGGAAGAGGGCAGAAGGCCAAGGGCCTGAAGGCAAGGGGTGGGGCTTGCTTATGCCATCCAATATGGTAGCCAGTAGCCACATGTGGCGATTTAAATTAACACAAATGCAATTAAACATCCAGTTCGTTGGTTGCGTGAGCCACATTTTAAATACTTAATGGCCACATGTGAATACTACCTTGGGCAGCACAGATAGAGAACGTTCTGTCACTGGTGTTGGACAATGCTGGTCTAGACAGAGCACGGTGACGAGGGTGCCCAGAGACCCCATGTAGCAGAAGGTCATGCCCACAGCAGGGTCCCTGGAGACCCCTTGCACACTGTCTCCATTCAAGACCTGCCTCTCTGGGACTCCAGCACAGTTCTCTCCTAGGACAGCCAGCCCCTTCCTCCCAGCTTTCATGAGGCCATGCCTGGGGTCTCCACTTGTCCCAGGGCTAGGCCTTTTGAAACCAGGGGAGGGGCATGTGGAAGGCTGGGAAGAGCGCAATGCTCAGGGCTGTGCCAGGACAGTGGCCCATGGATAAAGGTGAAGCAGGCCCCAGTACTGCCTCTGCGGGGCTCGGGGCTTAAGGGTCAGCTCACCACCTCCATGGAGAGATCCAGGAGGACCTCAACGATCACTCAGCTCAGCCCTGAGTTTCACAGCTGGGAACGCTGAGTTTCAGAGAAGGCAGGAAAGAAAAGGCAGAGGGCAGAGGTTTTTGAACTCATTCACCATTCATTTTATTATCCTCCACCCCTTGATTTCTCAGACCTTGTTAACAGAGCTGGGCAGGCCTCAGGAGCTGGGGCTAGGTCACAGGCAGACAGCCCAGGATCTGGCTGAGGCTCCCACCCTGACCAGAGGTAGCTGACTAAGGATCCATCACTAAGAAGGGCCGTCCTGGCCTCACACACTTCAGGATGACACATCCCCATGGAGGCGACAGGCGTGGACCATGAGTCTGTGCCTGGGGGTGTAGGTGTGTTCAGATGGCTGTGTTTGCAGGGCCCAAGCTGTTCAAACACACAGTGTGGATGGGAGGAGGGTGTGCATGTGGGTGAGTGCACGTGTGTGTGTGTGTGCATGAGACACTGTGTGGCTTGTGAGCACACTACACACCTGCTCAAGGCCTGTACCTGCCGGGCGATGCTGGCTGCAATGAAGTCTGATACCCATCAGGAGCAGTTCTAAAACTTACGTCCTGAAAGCTTATGCTATCTCAGAGACTGTGACCAACCCTGGCAATTCTGGTTCGGGAGATCTGGGGTGTGCCCAGGAACCAGTGCTGTTTTTGGATTTCTTTGTTTGTTTTTGGCCTCGTGGCTTGTGGGATCCTAGCTCCCTAACCAGGGAATCGTGCCCTGACCATTGGCGGTGAAAATCCTAACCATGGGACCACCAGGGAATCCCCAAGTGCCAGCACTGTTGACAAGCATCCCAGGGAGATCTGGGGCCAGCAGGAAGCAGGGCTCAAGGTTAGCCATCCAATAGGACTCTCTGTGATGCTGCAAACATCTCTTGTGGTCAGTAGGGCAACTGCTAGCCACATGTGTATTTACCAATGGTAATGTGGCTATTTGGAGGAACTGAAGTTTTAATTTTATTCAATCCTAATTCATTTAAATTTAAATAATCCCCCGCAGTTAGTGGCTGCCACTGGGGAGAGCAGAGGTCTGGAGACACGAGGGAGCAGGATGGATGGATGAGGGCCCAGAGGGACAGGCACAAAGCTTGGGGCCAAGAGTGGCTGAGGCTGGGGAAGGCTTCCTTGGGAGGGTTGCAGAGTTGGAGGTGGAGTCCAGAATTGTGAGCTTCCGGCAACTTGGTGTCTGCCTGGCTGAGAGGGTGGGAGAGCTCCTGGGGAGATCCTTCCACCCTGGCAGGGGGACCCCTCTGCCTTGGCTGGGACTCCACCAGCTTTCCAGGGAGCAGGGCTCCCCTCCTGCTGCATCCAGTAGTAGCCGGGGACGGAGGTCAGGATGTCTTCATATTCTCCTGCAGAACCAGGGTGGAGCTGGTGGCCGCAGGGTCACGCTCTCCCTGTGTGAGCATTGGCGGGAGGTGGGGGGGTGGTCAGCCACCTGGAAGCAGCTGGGTCCCCGGCACAGACATGCGGGCCTGAAGCCTCTGAGGGGCCGAGCGGGGGAGTTCTCTTACCGCCCCTGGGCCCATGTCCTCCGCGTACTTGAACTTCTTCTGCTTGTAGTAGTGCCTCTTGGGCAGGATGTGGAGCAGAAGGAGGTCACAGAGAACCGTGGCCTGAGGGGGCGGGTGGAGGACAGAGCACAGGGGCCTGGGGACAGGACCCTGCACACCCCACCTCCGTCCCTGCTGACCTTGGGGCCCACCTCCCACCTCTGTCCTGCCCCAGCTCTGGGCCTCGATTTCCTCAGACAGGCTGTGGGAATAGGGGATAGGGTGGGTTCAAAAAGAGTGAACAATTTCTGTCAGGTTTTGGGGTGGGAGACTTGTTGCTGAGGTGTGGGAGGAGAGGGACTGACCCCAGCACAATGACTGCGTGGCCTCAGCACTTACCACTCCGAAGAGCCAATCCCAGAGCCGATGGTGGTCATTGTGGGAATGATGTCAAACTTCCCAGCCTGGTGGCAGGGCCCAGGGGAAAGAAGGGTTAACGGTCAGAAAGGTCTGGTGGACAAGGCCTTCCTCTGAAGCCCTAAGATCAGGCCGGGGGCAAGGGGACTTCCCCACACTCCAGTGTTTCCTGGCCCCATAGCCCACTGCCCACGGTTCTGGCTTTGCATGGGGTCGCAGCCACTGGTCAGGAGCCCTGGGTTTTGATCTTGGCTCTGCCACCCTGGACATGGGGAGATAGAGGGGCAGTGTATTCATAGGCTGCAAAGTCCTGCCCGCAACAGCACATTATCAGATATGAAAGTGCTGAATAAGGCTCATCCAACTTCCCATCACCTAAAACCATAGACACCCCAGAGACACCAGCAGGAACCAAGAATGTGTCTCAGGCCACCCTTCACACCAGACACTCACCTTGCCGTCCACCAGGATGTCAAAGCGAATCCCAAACACCTTGAAGAGGTGCCGATAGTTGGTCCCATTCTCCACGAAGTGCCTGGCAAACCTTGGGGAAGGGGAGAGGTGTCAGGAATGATGGGGAAACGTCTTGGGTCGAGAGTTCCCAGAGCATCAGGGATGCAGGAGCCCTTAGAGGTCCATGAGGAAGCCCCATGCCCCCCAATATTATATAGAATGGGAATTGTTGGCAGGAATCCAAGCCTCATTCCAGGAATGCTGTATTCAACCATCACCCTAACTCCTGAGGTTGGCAATCTCCCCAGCCAGTTCTGGCCAGGTGGGCTTCAAGGGAATGGAGAGCCAGGGGTGGGGCTCAGGCCTCTAAGCTTGTGCTCCCTGCTTGGCCAATCCCAGGAGGACGAGAGTTTCCCAGGCTCCTCTGCTCCCCTCCTGGGGACACCTGCTTGATCTCAAGGGATGATGGGAGTAGAAAAACCCGGGGGGCCTCAAGGAAGGATGTACTGGTGGGGGCCCAGCAGGCACCTGAAGTTGAAGCCTTGAGACAGCTTTTTCTCCTGTACAGCCCATGGAACTCGTAGACGGGTTTGCAGTGCCGCACGTGCCAGTCCAGGTCACAGTGCCAGTCGATGGTGATGCCCACCACCCCACCCTGCCAGGGACACAGGAACTCAAGATCCAGGGTATGGATCAAGAAGTCCTGCCTGATAACTGGTGCCAGCAGTCTCTTGAAAAGGGAACGTTTTTGTTTAGCTGTTTGTTTGAAAAGAGACCCTGAGAAGCTGCTTGAGGGTTGAGGTCCTGTCACCCTCTCTGGCCCTAGCTCCCACCCATCACACTCCAGTTTCCAGAATACACCAAATTCTTCCTACCTCAGGGCCTTTGCACATGCGGTCACCCCCACCTCCACCTCCCATTCCCACAAGGCTGCCTCTTTCTCATCCTTTGGTCACTTCTGAGAGGCCTCCGCTAACCACCACCCTCAGTCTCAAATATGCCCCTGTGATTCCTTCTGAAGTGTTTTCTTCTAAAACATGTTTTACTTTATAGCCATATATTTATTCTCTATGATTATTCACCCATGACCATAAACTCCACAAGGGTGGGACCGTCTCATTTGCACTGATTCCTGGGTCCTAGCGTGGGAGGCGAGGAAAGCACTGTTGAATTAAAGAGTGAGTCTGTAGGGACTTCCCTGGTGGCTAAGACTCTGAGCTCCCAATGCAGGGGGCCCAGGTTCGATCCCTGATCAGGGAACATGCCAAAACTGAGAGTTCGCATGCTGCAGCTGAAGAACCTGCTCGCCGCAAGGAAGATAGAAGATCCCATGTGACACAATAAGACCTGGCATAGTCGAATAAATAAATAATACATACTTTTAAAAGTAAGTCTGTAAAGACATGGGCTGGGAAGAAAGAACCTGAGAAAGTGAAGCTCCTCTGAGTAAGGCAAGAATCAGGGACAGGTGGGGCTGGGCTGAGCAAGAGGAGAGTGGTGTCAGGTCAGAGCAGGCATGGAGCTAGGCAGGTAAGCCGGAGGCTAGATGCTTGCAGACAATGCTGATGGTTAAGAAGTTCCCAGGGAGGTGGCAGGGAGATTTTTAGGAAAGGGGAAAACTGTAACATTCAGCTTTCTGGTCCTGCGTGTTGCTACAGAGTAAACCCCCTCCAGGGGTTGGCAAACTGAGGATTGAGGCCAATTTTGTTTACCTATTGTCTGTGGTCGCCTTTGCCCAGGGTCATTGGAATGGAGACCATGTGATCTGTGGCTCATACTTATTCTCTGGCCCTTTAAAGAAAGTTTGTTGAGCCCCATACTAGTTAAAGGTATAGTGAATGAGGGTTTGCCAAGTGGCTCAGTGGTAAAGAATCTGTCTGTCAAGCAGGAGACGTGGGTTCGATCCCTGGGTTGGCAAGATCCCCTGGAGAAGGAAATGGCAACCCACTCCAGTATTCTTGTCTGGGAAATCCCATGGAGAGAAGAGCCTGGTGGGCTACTGTCCATGGAGTTGCAGGAGAGTCCGACAAGACTGAGCGGCTAAACAACCACAAATGGTGAGTGAGTTGTTTTGGGGGGTGATGTCACAGAAAGAGACTGATTTCCATCTCTGAGTCCTGCAGGAACCTGATGATGCGAATCACCCCGGCAAACACCGAGGCATCCGGATGCCTCGGGCCAGGCAGCACTGAAGTGCCATCCCGTGTGTGAACTCACTTGACCTCAGGACAACCCCGCAAGACTTGTACTATCATTTCTCCCACTTCACAGGAGCACAAGCTCAGAAACACTGAAGGGAGGGAACTTGTCTGAGGTCATGTGGCTTGTTCAGGCCAGAGCCAGGATCTGAACCCAGTCAGGCTGGTCTGTGCTCCTTTTAAGGTTTCCCTCCTCTCGGAACCCCACGCGACTACACATCTGAGAATTCCTCCAGAATTCCCAGTAACCCCAGGCAGGCACAGGACTTCTCAAGGGCATGGGCCATGGGATTTAAGTTACTTTTATCTAATATTTAAAAGGCAGGACTTCCCTGGTGGTTCAGTAGTTAAGAATCCACCTGCCAATGCAGGGGACATGAGTTTGATCCCTGGTCTGGGAAGATCCCACTTGCTGTAGGACAACTGCGCTTGTGTGCTGCAGCTTCTGAAGCCTTTATGCCCTAGAGCGCGTGCTCCCCAACAAGAGAAGCCGCCGCAGCAAGAAGCCCGCTCACTGCAACTAGACTGTAGCCACCGCTCGCCGCAACTAGAGAGTAGCCTAAGCTCGCATGCAGCAATGAAGACTCAACGCATCCAAAAATTAATTAATGAACGAAAAAGAAAAACAGTGGGCCCTCAGAAGACATCCAGGTCTCATCTGCCCACGGCCATTCATTCTGGGCACCTCCTCAGTGCCAGGTCCATGCCAGGGCCTGCCAAGGACACAGGCCTGCATCTCAGGGACCCCAGTATTAAGGGATAGGTCTGTATATAATGTCAGCCAGAACCAGGGACTTGAGGGGATGGGGTGGTCAACTGGGCCTGTTAACCCAGGTCAAAAAATAAGGCCTGGTGACATGGGGTCCAGGCCTCCCCACGCACCAGGCACTATACCTTCTCGGCCAAGGTGCTGAAGTTCTGGCCTGACTCCTGTACCACGTAGCCAAGCTTGAAGACTGGACACAGAGGATGCAAGGTCTTGTGAAAGAGGCAGGTCTTCATGTAGCGGGCATCCACCTCCTCCACCAGTTGCGCCTGCGCGGGCAAGAAGGCAGCAGCATGCCAGCTGGAAGGACACCCACCCTGCCCAGGAGCTCGGGGGGGCCCCTCCCTCCCAGGCCCCAGAGACACTCCTCCCACAGCCCTTGGAGCTGAAGGCAGCCGCCCCACATGCAGGGGCCCAGCTGAGCTTCTGCCCCCAGAAGGAAGTCAGCGTGAGTGCAGGGTGACAGAGGTGACAAGTGGTGGCCTCCAAGGGCCTCCTGCATCTCTGCCCACTTTTCCCACGAACCTGGTGACCTTGAAGCGTGGAAAGCTGATGCTGTTCTTGATGAAGAGAGTGAAGTTCTCGGCCTCTCGGAGAAGGGCAGGGCTGGAGGAGACTGCACTCACTCACCAGCCCTCCCCAGGAATCCCTTGAGGGCCCACGGGAGCTGGGCTGGGGGGCTGGGACTGTGAGAACCCACAGGATCTTTCTGGGTCATTGAGGGGTGCGCGTGCTGTAATGTGGACTGCCAGGCCCCTCGATCAGGGGCTGGGGCATCTTTGGCCTGGGCGGCACAGTTGGGATGTGGGTGGGGTTGGAAGAAATGGGGATAGACCCTTCTCAGAGCACAAATGCAGACGCCCCTCTGTCTGAGCTGGGGACCCTGCTCCCTGCTCCCGGGAAGGGCAGGGCATTACCATGGGATGTTGTCGTCCACCTCCACGGGGCACCAGCCGAAGATCTCGCAGGTCTGCACGGTGTCGTTGAAGGCCACACACTTGCCTGTGCGGATGCCTGCAGCGAGGGTGGAACCCCTGGGTGCCCACCCCAAGCTGGGGCTGCAGAGAAGACTCCCCAGGCCCCACTCCTGGGAGCCCCCAGTGATGGGGCACCCAAGAGCAGAAGCCTGAAGACAGACCTTTGGGGATGGAGGAGGCCAGGGTCAGGGTGGCAGGAGGGGAAGGGGCAGGAAGGACTTCCTGGTGGAGGAAGCCTGGAGCTGCAGAAGGAAACGGCCTTACCTTGGGCCTTTCTTTCTGCCTTTCCCGGGGTACAGCCGCTATTATTGTGCACGTGCCCCCTTCCGGGTTCTGGGGGAGGAAAGAGCTGCTGGCCACAGACCCCCTGGGTTGGGTCCTGAGTAGATACACAGACATCCTACCCACCCCCACCCCCAGGTCCCTAGGGATGGTGTGGGGCAGGATCTGAGATCCCTTCAGGGTGACCCTTGCTCACAGCCCCCTTTCCCCAGTTCCCCCACTGCCTGGACCCCTCTGGGCTTGTGCCCAGCTGTCCCAGGGCTGATGTTAGCCGGCAGGGATTAGGGGTGAAGGTGTTGGGGACTGGGCAGGCACTGAGGTTCAGCATCCCACTTGAAACACAGCTGGGAGGGAAGCCTCAGCTCTGCCAATGGTGGGCCATCACTCTGTGTGAATCTATGCCTGAAATTCCATCATTATGGCCCCACAGGAAGGCTTAATCAAGCTTTCCCTCCAGTACTCAAGGGGACCTCCTCTTCCACATCACTTTCTCCTGAAGGTTCAAGAAACAGGGGATGGGTAACAGTTCTCACCTCTGCACAGTGACCTTGAGCCTGCCGGGGGGTGGCGATAAAATTGGTCATGACCACGAAGGAGCTGTCCCCCTGAAGTGAGAGGCAGGGGGAGGGCAAGACAGGGTTCTGAGCTGGGAGAAGAGCCCAGAGAACATCAGCATGGTCCCAGCCAGCCCCCGGAACCCACAGGACCCCCAGCAGCCTCTACACTCATGACATCAGAGTGGGGTGATGGCACGGGGCTGCATCTGTGCCTCATTCACAGGGAAACTGAGACCCACAGGGAGGCGGGACAGAGCCTAACCCAGCTCTGAGCCTGCACGCCCTGTGGGTAGGAGGTGTCCCCCGCACAGTCAGCTCACCTGTGCTGGGAAGACGTAGTCAGCCACATCCCAGACCTGGGAGCCCAGGCTTGGGAGCTGTGTCACAGCCAGACCTTTGAGTTTAACAGACACGCTGCTGATGAGGCTGCTCGAAGTCTGGTAGCCCTTCTCGTAGACAAACACCCACCTGGAGGGGGATGAGGAGGGCAGGGGGCCAGAGCTGGGCAGGGCCATTCCAGGATGGCACGAGGCTATGGGCCACTGCCACTTCCTCCCTCCCCCAGGGAGGGGAAGTCCTTTCCCTTCTCGTCCCCAAGGGCATCTCTGAGGCCACTCTACTCCGAAAGCTTCGTGTGGGGCTGGAGGCGGGTAATCGTCACCTGCCTCCCTGTGCTGGAGCGCCATCCTTCTTTTCACTAGGAAAATGCTAATTCCCAGGGAGAAGAGCCCCTGCATGTCTCTTTCGGCTTCTTTTCCAAGAGTAGGATTTGTTGGAGGCCAAGCTTCTTGGGGGCTCATGCGGTAAAGAATCTGCCTGCAGTATAGGAGATCTGGGTTCGATCCCTGGGTCAGGAAGATCCCCTGGAGAAGGAAATGGCAACCCACTCCAGTATTCTTGCCTGGAGAATCCCCACGGCCAGAGGAGCCTGGCGGGCCATAGTCCATGGAGTTGCAGAGTCAGACACGACTGAGCGACTAACACGTTCACTTTTCAAGCTTCTTAGACCCCAGTCTTCATCCCTGTCTCCTTCCTTCCTGAGTCCCTCCCACTGAGAAACAGCAGAGCATGGTGACGGCTGAGAGCCTGGCCTTTGGTGTCCAAATCTGGGCTTGCATCTCACAGGCTCTATGATTTGGGGAAGCTATTCAATTCCTCTCTGTTTCAGTTTCCTTGTAAAATGTAAACAACAAGAGTACCAACAGTACTTGTGCTGTGAGTCAATGCCTGGAAAAGCACTTAGAATGGAAACTGGCATGGGGTAAGCGGTGTATAGACCGGTATTGCTGCTGCTGCTAAGTCACTTCAGTTGTGTCCAACTCTGCGACCCCATAGACGGCAGCCCACCAGGCTCCCCCGTTCCTGGGATTCTCAAGAACACTGGAATGGGTTGCCATTTCCTTCTCCAATGCATGAAAGTGAAAAGTGAAAGTGAAGCCACTCAGTCGTGTCTGACTCTTAGCAACCCCATGGATTGCAGCCTACCAGGCTCCTCCGTCCATGGGATTTTCCAGGCAAGAGCACTGGAGTGGGGTGCCATTGCCTTCTCTAGACAGATATTAGCTACTATTATCTCAGCCATACTGGGAGCTCCTGGGGAGGGGGACTGAGTGGAAGGGAAGCCAGAGAGGGCAAATAGCCCTTTGAGGACTTACAGCATCTGGCCCCAGATGAGGCCCTAGTGGGAGTGGCTCAGGTTGGAGGCCTCCCAGCTTTCCTGGGAAATTCTGGCCTTCCTCTCCCAGCATCAAGAACCCCTGCTCTTGGGACTTCCCTGGTGGTCCAGTGGCTAAGACTCCACGCTCCCAATGCTAGGTGCCCGGGTTCCATCCCTGGCCAGGGAACTAGATCCCACAAGCCACAACTAAGACTTCTCATGCTGCAGCTAAAGATCCTGCACGCTGCAACACCCAACTCAGCCATATAAATCAATGTTTTCAAAAAAGAACCCCTGTTACTTTAGGTTCTTCATTTTTAATCTGGCAGGTTTCGTGGGGCCAACCTCCTTCCTAGCCCCATGGTGGGGGCACATGACCACAGCTTGCTAAGCAATGTTCCGTTACCCTTGCAATGGCAATGAGTCTAAGCATGGGCGCAGAATCCCGAGGAGTTTCAGCCGTGAGACCAGAATTTTTCTGGGAATTACTGGGAAAGAGACATCATCCCGGCTGGGTGGCTAAGCCAGGTGGTTACAAGACCAAAACTACGGTGAGTCATTTTTGTTATCTCACGAAGAGAGCAAGCCTGAGAAAGAAGCCAGCTTAAGAGAAAAGCCGGGCTGGGAGAAGGAGAGGACTGGACTGCTGACAGTGCTGTTTGAGCACCTGGATCCTGCCATACCTGAGTGTGCTGAAAAATCTGCTTCTGGACTTTCCAGTTACATGAGCTCGGAAATTCTTTTCCTTTATTTAAGCCAGTTTGGGTTTGGTTTCCGCTGCTTACAAATGAGGGTTCTGGAGAATACTCCTCTCCAGGGTGTGGTCCCCTTCCTTCAGGAAAGAATCTTGGCGATTCACTGTAAGAGAGTGTGTGTGTGTGTGTGTGTGTCCGTGGTACCCATCAGAGTGTGTAGTTGTGTATCTCCAGGGCAAATCTGTGAGCACACCTGTGGCTGTGACTGAGTGTCGGGAGGTGTTTCTGCCTCTGTCACTGCTCACACTACCTTTAACCCACCGGTCCAAAGCAGAGTTCAAAATCCCTCTTCTGTCCCCCAGAACTCAGGCCCCAAGACAGGATTCTCCCGGTCTCTTATTCTCAGAGCCATTGCTGGCTCTCTGGGGCTGTCTCCCTGCTCCAGGCCCCAGGAGGGCAGCCCACCATGTCCTCCTCTCCCCTCCTAGAGCCCACTCTCTCCTCTAAGCCCCTTCCCTGCCATCCCCCTCCCCGACCGAAGCCTGGTGCTGCCCCCAGGAACTTAAGCATGGTCACTGCTGCCCCCTACAGGTCTCAGATGGCAAGAGGCGAGGCCCCATGGAGGCTCCTACTGCTCAGCGTCCTGAGCCTGCCTCTCTATCTCCAGCCCCACCAGGGAAGGGGGGCCGTCTGAAGTTGCTGTTGTCAGCGAAGATGGGGAGCTGCCCCATATTCTGAACTCACTGCGGGAGAGGTCGCAGGCCCACCTCTTGGCAGCTCCCATTCCTGACATCTTAGCCTAATTTCTCTCTTTGCCCAAAACCAACTCCTCATGTAGAGATGGAAAAAGAAAGAGCAAAGAGAGTGTAAAATCAGTCCTGAATGTTCATTGGAAGGACTGAGGCTGAAGCTGAAGCTCCAATACTTTGGCCACCTGATGCAAAGAACCAACTCATTGGAGAAAACCCTGATACTGGGAAAGATTGAAGGCAGGAGGAGAAGGGGACGACAGAGGATGAGATGGTTGGATGGCATCACCGACTCAATGGACCTGAGTTTGAGCGAGCTCCGGGAGATCACAGGAAAGCCTGGCATGCTGCAGTCCATGGGGCTGCAAAGAGTTGGACACGATTGAACAACTGAACTGAACTGAAGGGAGTGTCCCTTCTGTGTCTGAGACAGACTCCAGGCTCGGAGCCCCCAGCCCAGGACTCTGTCCCTTTTTCTGCAGAGCAGCCTGGCATCAACATGTCTACCGGGAGCTGCACCGAGGCTGTGCCCTGGAGCCAATGTTGCCATTTCCGGCTGTGTCTGCCCCCAGGGGCTGTCAGCCCCGGGGAGGCCCAAATCTGGCCTCAGTGACCTTAGTTCTGAGAATAACAGAATGACAATGGCGCCGTTTGGCCCGCCCCTCCAAAGCCATGCTCACCTGGACTGGGTGTCATAGTCACCACCCCAGGAAGGCCACTGAGGGGGCCTGATGCCAAAGACACCAGCATCTTCAGAAGCCCCTCCTCTTTAAGAAATTCTCTTTCCCATTCTTTCCTCCTCACTCTCCGCAACACCCTGACCTGGTCTCTCTTCTCTAACAGCCCCTTGTGGGAGAGGTCACAAGGCGGAGTGGCTGAGAGTGCGGCCTCTGGAGCCACAGAAGTCAAGGTTCAAGTACCAGCAGCGCCCCTCACCAGCTGTGTGGGTTCAGGCTAAAGATTAAACCTCTTGAGCCCTGGATTTCTCAGTTAAAAAGGAAGTGAACGCACCTGCCTCAAAGATGCTGCGGACTCAACAAATGCAGCCACTCACTGAGCCTGGGCCTCAAGAAGAGAAAGCGTCTAGGTGATTGGAGGATGGGCCCGTGAGTTCTCTTTAAGGAAATCAGCACAGTGCTTGGCATGCAGTTAGCCCATAAAACACCAATCCTATTTATTTACAGTTTCTGTTCTCCTTCACTAACTCCTCCTTAAATGTCAATCTGCCCGCGTCCCCTGGCTTCATTCTCAGCCCAGGCGGAACCCTGTGTGCCCGCTGTAGGCACACTTCGTCCCTGATTTTCCATCTCCGCTTCTGCATTCACTCTCCTCCTTCAATTCCGCACATTCGTTTAGTGATTCAACAAGTATCTATTTCTCAGGCCCTGTTATGTGCCAAGGACCACTCTAGGCATGAAAAATACAGAAAAGAACCCAATAAACCCCAATTCTGCTCTCAAAGAGCTTATCCAAATGGTGAAGCTCCGGCTGTGAATGTTTGGTGACACACATTCCTTCCCCCTCCCCTGAGCCCACCCGGCCTCCAAACCTCGCACAGTTGCCTCTAACTTCACTCGACCCTTTGGAAAACAGTCTGGAATTGACTCGAAAAGTTAAATGTGGAGGAACTTCCCTGGTGGACCAGTGGTTAAGAATCTGCCTTGCAACGCAGGGGACACAGGTTGAATCCCTGGTCTGGGACTGAGCTCTCACATGCCACAGAGCAGCTAAGCCCATGTGCCGCAACAGCTGAGTTCAGGCACCACAACCAGAGAGTCTACAAGGAAGGTCTCGTGTGTGGCAACCAACACCTGAGGCTGCCCCATGAATAAATAGATAAATATTAAAAAAGAAGTCAAACATGAAATTACCATTGATTCAGCAACTCCACCTCTAGTAAGAGAGTCAATTCCTAGGCAGGTTGATAAGAAGTCTGGGGTCCCTGAGAAGGAGAGAGGGGTCTGGGGTTCTTGAAGAGGAGATAGTGATCTGGAATTCTCAAGGAGGAGGAAAGGACAAACATCTTTTTTTTCTCTATATTCCTCAATCTTAGTCACATAAATCATTTTTTTTTTCCTTTAAGCCTGGAATTGATGATTACACAACAAACAACTCAGTTTAAACTGTGTACTAAAGATTATATAACAACAATATATCCTGCTTGAGGACAGTTTCTCCTTCCTGAAAACCTTCTGGCTAATCCTGTTATCTTAAAATGTAAAATATGGGAGTGGTTCTAGTAAGATATTTACAACCTTGAGACATTCTTTTGATATACTGTAATAACTAATTTTAAAAGTATATAACTCCTTTGCTTAGAATAGCGAGGGGGACACTCTCTGTCCCCCTTCTGATGCCTATGTCAGAAGCTCTCTCTGTCCATTCTCATACTTTAATAAAACTCTGCTACACAAAAGCTCTTGAGTGAGTAAGCCTGGTCCCTGGTCCCAAAGCTAAATCTTCTTTGGAGATCAAGAACCTGACACTGTTCACCATAAGCTATTACCAGGAACTGAATACCTAAGAAAACTGAAAACATATCCTCATAGAAACTCATACACAAATGTTCACAACATTATCCACAATCAGAAAGTGGAAACAACTCAGATGTCCAGCAAAGTGTGGAATTTCCATACAATGGTGTATTATCCAGCCCTCAAAAGGACTGAAGAACTGACACATATTATAACCAACACGCATGATCCTTGCAATCATGATGCTAAGTAAAAGAAGCCAGACACAAAAAGGCCACACGTTGTATGACTTTATCTACATGAAATATCCAGAATAGGCAAAGTAAGGGGTAAGGAGGTGCCATGGGGAATGACTGTTAACGGTGTGAAATTCATTTTCAGTTTAGTTCAGTCACTCAGTCGTGTCCGACTCTTAACCCCATGAACCGCAGTACACCAGGCCTCCCTGTCCATCACCAACTCCCGGAGTCCACCCAAATCCATGTCCATCGAGTTGGTGATGCCATCCAACCATCTCATCCTCTGTTGTCCCCTTCTCCTCCTACCCTCAATCTTTCCCAGCATCAGGGTCTTTTCAAATGAGTCATCTCTCTGCATCAGGTGGCCAAAGTATTGGAGTTTCAGCTTCAACATCAGTCCTTCCAATGAAGTTCATTTGGGGGTAGTGCAAATATTCTGGAATTAGATAGTGGTGATGGTGGCTCAGTGGTAAAGAACCTGCCTGCCAATACAGGAGACGCAGGAGACACGGATTTGATCCTTGAGTTGGGAAGATCCTCTGGAGGAGGGCATGGTAATGCACTCCAGTATTCTTGCCTGGAAAATTCCACGGACAGAAGAGCCTGGCAGGCTACAGTCCATGGAGTCGCAAAGAGTTGGACACGATTGAGCATATGGTTACACAAGTTTGTGATTATCCTAAAAAACCACTAACTTGCATATTTTGAAAGGATGAATGTTATGACACAGGAAATCCATCTCAAAACAAAAGTTCAACTGGGCCAAACTGAACACCTCAACTCCCCACAGAACTTGCTTCTCTGGTGCCTTCATCCTGCAGGAAAGCGCCGTACCAATCCCAGCCCCCAGGCTCACAGCCTGGACGTGGCGATGCTCACATCCCCCTCTCCGCCTCTTGCTCATATTCTTTCATGGCACCCCTCCATCATCCTTCCTGTCTCCCCCTGGCTTTCACCAAAAGACCCAAAGAACTTTTTGTAGCGGGGAGGGGCTGAGACACAAGAGGAGCTGGATCAGACTCCAGGGCAGCTCTGACATGGGACAGGGGGGGACAGGTCATGCGGTTGGTGATACACGGTGTAACTTTGGTCCACGCATATCGAGCAGGCAGAGCATCCTTGGGGAGGGCCCCGACCAGACTCCAAGCCCAGGAGGGATTGTGTTCAGAGCTGCAGCCCACACTGGAGGCTCAGGGGTTAATCAACATGCAGACAAGTCAAGCTGATGACATGTCTTTACATGTTTTGAATGAGTCTCCAGCCTCTAAAACCGAAGAAATGTTCCTTTCACCCATAAATTCCAGTTTCCTACCGCTCTTGAGAAGCCAGGAACTCTGGCCATGCCGGTCGCGTCGCTCAGTGCCACCATGGTGAGCAGAAGAGGGCGAGGGGTGGCCACCCCCAGAGCGGGGCCCGCGGGATGATGACCTGCCTGCCTTGCTCACTGCTTCTTCCTTGGCCTCACCTTCTCCTGTTATCGCTGCTGCTGCTTCTCAGATGTCCTGCTCTGACGGCCCCACTCTACCCCAGCACCTGCCTGTCCCGGGCCTTCCCCTGTTAGACACTCTCCCATGGGCCCCCACCACATACAGAAAAAAGCCCACGCTCCTCAGCTCAGCGTTGAGAGGTCTGAGCCAGTGGCCGTGCTCGCTCCTCCCTCCCCTCTCCCTTAGCTCCTTTCATGTTCCCTCAGCCTAGTCCTAGCGACTCTTTTGCTGTTCCCTCCCCTGACCCAGGACCTTTGATCACACTCTGCTTTCCTGCCCAAGCGCCAGGACTGAGGTGGGTACTCAACCAGGCTCCACCAATCAGGATGCTCCCTTTCCTTGGCCACAATGATTGGTTCTGAGATGAACACATGATCCAATCCCAGCCAATAAGAGTTGGACCTGGGACTTTACTGGACTCTGGAGGAGGAGATCAGAGTTGTGCCCCAGGGCTGCTGGTGGCCTTTTTTCCACTCTGCGGACGGAGGGTCGTCTTGAGAATGAGACCTCCATGGAGGAAAGCAGAGCCGAGAAGAGAGCCTGGCTTGCTTTTTTGGAGAACCCAATGAGACCAACTTGAATTCCTCACCATCCCATAGAATGTGCTGCGTCTGCACCCTCATTGTGGAGGATCCAGGCAGGCCTGAAGCCTGCACTGATTTTTCAGTTACACAAACCAGTCAATGCCCCCAACTCTTCATTTGATTGGGTTTCTGTCAATAGGAACCAGGAAGTTCCAGCTAATCCATCTCCAGGCTCTCTCTCTCTCCTGTCCACCCTGTACCCCACCTCTATCCCAGGGAACCTGACACAGCCCTAGATACAGAGAAGATGCTGTAGAAGTGTCCTCAGATACCTCTTTCCCTGCGATAATTTGCGTCTCTCCTTATCTCTGATAGGTGCACTCCAGGATCAGAGACATGTGGCTTCAAGCACTCCATATAGGGGCACACAGAAGGCCCATGGGAAAGCCAAGAGCAAGATGGCCTGGACTACAGCCTCCTGGCCTTTGCTCAAGCCTGGTTCTATCACTGTGTCACCCCTGCAGGAAGCCTTCCCAGACTCCCCTTCCCACATGACATTCACAAATCCCCTTGAGACCCACCTATATGTGCAGCCAGACCTCTCTCCTTCCCTGACCAGGGACATGTCCCAGCATACCCCATGTATGGACCTGAGAGGTCATGAATGACAACCCACTGCCTGCACACCTCCAGTATGGAGAGCTCATCACCTCCCAGGAGACAGCTCTAACTGTAAATTAACTGTCTGAATTTTTAAGTATTATTCCTTTATTTATTTTTGTCTGGACTAAGTCTTTGCTGCTGTGTGCAGGCTTTCTCTAGTTGCAGTGACGGGGGCTACTCTCTAGTTGTGGTGCTGAGCTTCTCATTGCTGTGGCTTCTCTTGTGAATCACAGCCTCTAGGGTGCACAGACTTCAGTAGTGGCAGCTCACAGGCTCTAGAGTGCAGGCTCAGTAATTGTGGCACATGAGCTTAGTCGCCTCGAGGCATCTTCCCAGACTAGGGACTGATCCTGTGTCCCCTGCACTGGCGGGTGAATTCTTAACCTCTGGACCACCAGAGATGTCCTAACTGTCTTACCGTGCTCAGCCACTCAGTCATGTCTGACTCTGCAACCTACCATGGACTGCAGCCCACCCGGCTCCTCTGTCCATGGAATTCTCCAGGCAAGGATACTGGGGTGGGTTGTCATTTTCTCCTCCTGGGGATCTTGCCAACACAGAGACTGAACCCGTGTCTCTTCCATTACAGGCAGGTTCTTTACTGTCTGAACCACCAGGGGAGCCTTGGGAGGTAGGAGTAATTAAAGAAAGGCCGTTCCTCGTCAGGAAAGAGCAAATTATTCAGCCTTCAGGCAACATCTTTAGAGGGTTTCCCAACCCCCTGCTCCCTGAAACAGTTGAGAAATAGAGACCTCAAGGGCTGTGGTATCCTGGCTGAGCCATCTGTGCAGTGATGGGAAGTGGCCAGATGAGGGCGCCAGAGACAGCAGGAGTCGCAGCCCCAGCAGGAGTTTGAGGGTCAGGTTAGCGGGTGTTGGGTGTTTCAAAGGGACCCTGCCTTCCTCCCTCTGCTTTGTGACTTGGGCGGGTCAGTGCCCTTCTCTGAGCATGTTTCCTTTCCAGGATATCAAGGACGACTTTGGAGCCACTCAGCTGGATTCAGATCCTGATCCTGACTCTTTGTAGCTGTGAAAACCTGGCTAAGTCAGTGTCTGAGTCAGCAATCCTGAGGAGTCCACGTCCATTTGGAAGCTGAGTGCACTGACTGGGGAGGGAGGGAGAGAGGTCCCCATCCCTGGAGACATGTGTTCAGCACCGGGTGGCGCCCTGGGGCATATGCTGCAGCTGGGGGTGGGGTGGGAGGACTGTCCCCTTTCCCTCTGACAATTTGTGACCAACACACAGCAGGAGGCATGGCGCTGCTCCCAGTGTTGACCCGGAAGCAGAAACAGGGAACCGCGCGGGCTGCAAGGAGGACATTTTCCCAGTCTCTAGGGGCGAGGAGTCGACTGGGCCCGGCTGGGCAACCCCCCCCTTCCCGGGAGGGTCAAGAGTGTGGCTAATGGTGAACCCATTAGAGGGGTTCACCATAATGAGGTGGGAGAGGAGGAGGCCGGGGATCAGGAGGCCCCGGTTCAAACTGGGGCTGGCGGCTGACTTGCTGAGTGACCTGGAAACTCCAGTGCTCCCCTCTGGGTCCGTTTCCCTCACAAGCTCAGTGACACTGCAGATATCAAATTGGTTTGTGCACAGAAGGCTGAGGCTGAAAGGTCTTGGAGCGCTGGCCTGTGGCCGTGCTCCACCTGCTCGGTTCTGAGGCTTCGGGGGCCGGATGGACCTATTTCGGATGATAAAGGGCCTGGGGGAACCAGGACTGTGTGGTCGCCATTTAGCTCCTGGTCAGCCCGCCCTGGTTTGGCCTCACGGCAAAAATGGGGATGTGGAGACCAGAGGGGCAGGGTTACTGGTGCCCCAGGTCCCCCAGCAGTGGCTGAACCCCCTTCAGTGGCCCTGGGGCCTCCGGGAGTCCTCTGTGGGGTCATTGTAAGTACACCTGCCCCCACCCAGCTCACCGCACCCCCCCAAAACACACCAGGGCACTCAGTCCCAGAGATACACCCCACAGCCACACCCAATAAGCAGGTGCCCAGACACATGAAGGCACATACACCCCATGCAGAGCTCTGGGTATGACACATACCCATCCACACACCACACGTGTGATCACACAACCACCTGCTAAGACAGCCAGGAAGATGGCCTTCGTGTGGACCCCAGAACAGCAGCCCATAGGTCAGTCCCACCTACTTCTGCCCCTGCAGCCCTGGGAGGGTGGGATAGGTCCCATGATGCCCAGAAAGGGGCTGTCATCCCTGGGGCCAGAACCGACCTCCAACCTTCGTGTGGCGTGGCGCCTTTAAGGCTCCAAGTGTTCTGAACCTGCAGGTGTCTCTGCTCAGAGTCTCGAGCAACCCAGGACGCCTCTAGTTCAGGCAGGCAGATGGGAGCAGAGTCTATCCCACGCTGGCTTATAAGGTGGGGCACTGCCTCCATCCCTCAGCAGTGTATTGGGAGGTCAGAGGTGGAAGGGCTCTGTGGGAAGCCACTCGAGGGAACCGTTAGCCATGAGTCAATTCCTCAGAACCCAATGGCTTAACCTCTTGTCCCCATATGACTGGGAGCAGGGCTGCCCCTCGTCCCTGCGTCCCCATCTCGGCAGCGGGTTAGCAGGTTCCCATTCCTTCTGAAGGGCACCAGAATGGTTTGTCAGGAGGGATGACAGCCACGAGAGAAAGAAGGGCTCTCTGGGGGTCATGGGAGGCATCGCAGAGCCTGGAGGACAAGCCCTGGCTGGGGGCTGGTG
>SJYC01000708.1:0-10165 GCA_006408675.1 Madoqua kirkii
TCCACACTCACCCAACGACGTAGACCAGGACCACGAGCTGGATCAGGCGGAAGATGATGCCCACCTTCTTGTTGCGCACAAGCACCATCCGGGGGGTGTCATACTCAAAGAAGAAGGCAGCCAGCTCATCCTGGATCCGCTGTGCCATGGTGGCTAGGCTGGGGCTGAGAACCGAGCCCCTTGCAAAGCCTTGGCTCCCCAGGGGTGAGCCAGGCATCAATACTCACAGCGTCTACAGAGGCGAAGCTTCTAAGGGTTCCCCACGCCTCACCAAGAGCAGGACGGGACAGGTGGGCCCAGAGGTCAGGAGTCAGAGGTCAGTTGACAGCACTTGAGTTGGATGGGAGCGTCCTTGGGTGGTCAGAGCTGTTCTTGGCCCCTGGCAGGCGATGGACTGTGGGCCAGCCGTGCCTGTGGACAAATAAATTCCCAAAGATAGATGGGGGCGGGGCTGGAGGGGGGCCACCCAGGCCCAGCCCCATTGCCCCTCCTGACTCGGCCTGGGCGGCCCTGCTGGGCCTCCGGAAACAGAAGTTGTTGGCAGGAAACCATAGTCCACACGTCACAATGCAAAGATAAAGCCATCAGCTCCCCCACAAACCTGGTAGAAGAGAACTGGGGGCTCAGGCCAGGGCCTGGCTGGAGTAGCCTCTGGCTGAAGCCCTCCCCACACCAGGGACTCCTCCCGGATCCAAACATCCTCCCGCCCTCCCTCAGCCCCCAGGTGGAGCACGCAGGCCCTGGGGCACTGCAGCCAGGAGAGCAGAGAGAAAAGAGGGCTGCTTCCTGTCCGGCTCCCTGACACTTGCTGAGCCCGAGACAGGACCCCCTCCCCGACCTCCCAGACCCCTTCCATCAATCCGCCCCTCTGGATCTGAGCCTGGCCTGTGCCCATCAACTTCAGCGCTGGGCTGGCATCTCCGACTCCCCCCATCGCCCTTGTGCTGGGTTCACCTCCACTACCCTGAAACCAGCTCTGGGTACCTGGGTACAGGTACCCAGACAGGGTAAGGGCCACATCTATTACACGCCATGGTCGGGCTCCCGGAGCCCAGCTCAGAAAGCCTGATGTGAGACTGTCTCGGTGCCCACTCCCAGTTCTGCTGCCTACTGAAGGGCCTGGTACCTTGCCTCACCTCCCTTCTTCCTCCTCTGTGTAACCGGGAGATAGTGAGCTTTATTCATACGTCAAAATCCCGGGGATGGGTCCTGACAACACTGAGGACCGAGAAACTGAGGCGGCTCTTGAGCTTGGGGTGCAGCTCCTCTGCAGCCCCTGCACGTGCCCCCAGCCCAGGCTCTGAATGCAGGGGTCCCCAGGGGCTGGGCGGGGTGGAGGCAAGTCCTGTGTGAGCTCTCAGAAAACCGGAGCTGAAAGCTTCCCCGCAGCTCCGCCTCATTCTGCAGGTGAGGAAACCGGAGCTCAGAGAGGAGAAGTGAATTGCCCAAGCTCAGCCTGCAAGGTACAGAAAGCCCCCGCTTGAAGCAGGAAGGTCTCCCTGGCCCTCCCTCAGCCCAGGCAGGGTGTTCCCGGGGTTCCCTCAGCCCTGCCCCCTACCCTGTCCAAGCTGCCCCACCCTGAAGTCTGATAGAAGTCTTCTTCCTGGCGGGGCTGTAACTGGGAAATCACTCTGGGCCTGGTGCCAGGCCCCGGGGCTGGGAATCCTAGCCTCTTATCTGGGTAGAGCGGCCTTCTGGACAGCAAGGGGCCCCCCCCACCCAGAGGGCAGGCCTGCAGCTCGTTCCAGCTGGGCCCTCCACCAGGCCAATCACCCTCGTTAAGCAGACCAGCCTTATCTTGTGCAGAGCACCCACCAGTCTCAGGCTCAACTCTTGTCCAGTGATGCTACCTGCAAGAGGGCCTGGTGAGTCCACTTCCTGGGCTTTTCTAGGAAAATCCAGAGATGCTGGGAGGCGAGCTGTGGTAGCCACTCACTTTGTCTTGACCCCAGACAAAATGATCCGTCCTCTTCCCAGCTGTCCTCATGGTGCTTGGACTAGCAGACCCTGGACACGAATTGCTTGCCATGGGAGGTGAGGTGGTGGATGCTGACACTGAGTCTGAACCATTTCAGGAGGGTTGCTGGGACTGGATGAGGGGGTGTGGTGGGGGGAGGAGGAGGAAGGGAGCAGAGAGGACGGTGAGAAAGGAAGGAGGAAAGGATGAGGGATGAGAAAGGGAGGCAGGAAGGGAAAGAAGTCAGGCAGAAGTTCTCCCATCTCTGTCTGTGCCTTTCACACCCTCACATGTCCACCCCCTCCTCCACCATCTCTTTCTCCCCCAAGGAGGCAGGCTTGCTGACAGAGAGATGGACCCATGGACAAACCGGCTTGCCTGGAGCATACACATGAGCTCCTGTTACAGTCTTGGTTCTAACCCTGGAGAACGGTCTCATTCGGGAATGTTATCATAACCCCCCAAAACAAAAAGAAGTAAAAGAAGTTCTATTTGTTTCCCCAAATTCCTTTCCTTGCAAATAACTCTGCAGAGTAAGACAGGCAGCTGATAGAGTCAACATCCCTTCACCGGTTCTAAAATGCATCTTTCCATGGGCTGTGTTTTCCTACCCTTAGCCCCAGCTTCAGCATCCCCAGAGACAGATATCCGTGTTCGTTCTAGACATCTTTGGGGGTGAGGGAACCCTGGAATGCTGTGGGCTTTTCTTTACAGCAGCCTTAGTTGGAGAATCACCATTTTACAGGTAAGGCCACAGAGGCTCTGGAAACTGAGTGCCCACTGTCACACAGCAACTAGCTCCCATGTCTGCTGGTGGCCAGGAAAGAGGTTCCCCAAAGTCTGAGATCTTGGCCCAGAGCCCACCCCAAGACTCCAGCCCTTGAGAGCCGCCAGACCTGCCTTATAAGCCCAAAGGCCGGATGGCCGGCTCGGGCACTGGGCCGGGCCTTGTAGGGAGAGAAGGCATCGCTGCCAAGCGCTCGGCCCCAGGACAGCCTCCCCTCCCTGGCTAAATTTAGCGGCTCTGTGAGCATGGAGGGGGCCTGTGTGCCTGTCCTGGAGGCCAGCCCAGGCCCTCAAGGGGGTCGCACAGGCTCCAAAGAGTCTTTTTGGCCATTCAGCATCCCAAGTTTGCAGAGGCCACACCACTGCCTGAAGGAGTTCAGCCAAAGCTCCCCAGACCATCTGGGCCAGCCTCAGTGTCCCAGGGACTCACCTGGTACCTCAACCTCTCAGACACTGGCTGGAACAGGGCCCTGGGCTGGTCTATCTGGACTCTCTGGGGGACGTGTGGGGAGAGCGGGCATCCATGCGGAGGCCACAGCAGAGTCCCCGGGCTGGCATCTCCCCACCACCCGGACCTCCATGTCTTCTCTGCCCTCTTCTGTCCCCAACTATGGGCCGTGATCTGGCTGGAGCCCCCCTGCCTGAGTGTCCGGGGCATCACAGCCCCTTGGTTCTCCTCCATGCTTGGGGGTCATTCCCCCTTGGCCCTCAGCCTCTTCCTGCCGCCGGAACATGGGGAGACTTGGGGCTGGCCTGGGTCCTTGCACTGCACACTTTGCAGGCCCACACCCAGAGGTCCACCTCTTGCTGATGCTGAAGATGCTGCACCCACAGCAGCCACATACTCACCGCCCCCTCTGGCCCCCACCTCCTTCCTCTTTCTTCTAAATCAAACTGCATTAGGGTGTAAATTTGTTGTTGTCGTTCAGTAGCTCGGTCGTGTCCAGCTCTTTGTGATCCCATGGACTGCAGCCAGACACTTCTCTGTCCATGGGATTTGCCAGGCAAGAATACTGGAGGGGATTGCCATGCCCTCCTCCAGGGGATCTTCCCGACCCAGGGATGGAACCCAGGTCTCCTGCATTGCAGACGGATTCTTTATCGTCTGAGCTACCTTACGTGAAAGCACACATACCCATTTTAGTCACACAATTTGATGAATTTTGACAAATGCCCTGCAACGCCCCCCACCCCAATCCATCACTCTTGAAACTTCTTCCTGCCCCTTCGCTGTCGATCTTCTCCAGCCCCAGCCCGGCCCTGTTGCTCTGTTACTAGATTTGTTTTGCCTTTTCTAGAATTTCACAGAGCTGGAATCGCTCGGTATGGGCTCCTTTTTGGTTCTGTTTTCTTTTCCTCAGCACCAGGGTTTTCAGCATCTTGCATTCTGTTGCATAGATGGATGCGCTGATTTTTATTGCCGGTGGGGGGGCAGGTGGTGTTGCCGTTCCACTTTATGAACACACCACAGTTTGTTTATCCTTCCCCCGTCAATGGGCGTCTGGGCTGTTTTAGTTTGGGGCCTCAGTGAATACGGCCGCTATGGACCCTTGGGTTCAGGTCTTTGTGTGGACATGTCTTCATTTTCTGTGTCTGCTCTTCCGCTTCTCCCAACACAGCCGCGGCGGGCCTCCCTCCCAGACGTGGGGTGTAGTAGTGGGGAACAGAAGCACAAAACCCTGGCCTCTGGAGGGGGCAGGGGGAAGGCCACGGGCATTCTGGTGGCCGCCATCCCTGATCCAGAATGAAGTATGCCGGGGCTTTCCCCGGAATTCCCTCCCGGGCCCGCGCCCGTGAGGTAGGAAACCTCTGTTTACCTTGGCCGCCCGTCTTGGCCCATCAGGCTCCATGCCGTGTGCTGGACAAGGCCGGACTTGGGCAGGCCTGAGGGGCGGGAGCAGAGGCAAAGCAGGCTTGGCCACGCGCCCCAGAGGCTGCCAGGAGCCCTGGAGCCCGCCTGTGTCCTGAGCAGACCCCCAGGCCCATCACAGGGCCACTCACTGCCTGTCTGTCAAGATGAGGGCCAGTTAGATGATCAGGCCAGAATGAGCCATGCCCGGCCCATCTCGTGGAGCTGGTTGAGGATGCTCGAGATGAGGTGTGTGCAAAGGCTGTGTTCTGAGATGGACCTGATGTGTACAAGAAGGAAACCTTTTCATTCCCAGGTCCTGCAGTGAGCTGTATGCCAAACCCTGTCCCCTAAATTAAACCCGGCAGCTCCTAAGGGTCAGCCTGCTGGTCACGGCCAGCTTCCTGGATGCCCCATCCGTGTTTGCACGGGGCCCTCTTGCTCAGAGGAGACCTGCATGTGTGGCTTATTGCTCTGTGGCCACTGCTAAGAAATTCTTTGAGACCTCCCTGGTGGTACAGTGGTTAAGGCTTTACCTTCCGGCAAGCAAGGTGTGGGTTTGATCCCTGGTCAGGGAGCTAAGATCCACATGCCTCAGGGCCAGACAACCAAAAGATGCAAAACAGAAGCAATGATGGGGCAAACTCAACGAAGACTTTAGATATGCTCCACATCAAAAAAAGGAAGAAAAGAAATTCCTAATCTTTGAACAAGAGGCTCCACATTTTCACTCTGCACTGAGGCCCACGGGTTATGGAGCTGGTCCCACCTCTGGCCCTGTGGGAAGGGGCCCGAGTCCCCTTCCCAGGGCAGTGAGTCCTCCCTTCAGAGGAGAAAACAAGGGAGGCAGGGCCGTCTGGGCAAGTCAGGAGTTCATGACAAGCAGCCTCATGAGGCCCCTGGACAAGTGTGCACCTCAGGAAGCCCTGGGGGGATGCATTCGAGTGGGGCTGGTAAGGACCAGAGATGGATGGCACCTGGGGGAGAGACAGGACCCTTGGAACAGCCGGGGCTGGGGTCCCCTCTGCAGGGAACAAGGGACCCCTGATACTCAGGCTCCAGGCCCAGTCCTGCTTCCCATGGACCCGTCCCCGCCTCGTTTCCCCATGAATCACGTGTGAAGGCCTTTGATCATGTGCACAAATTGTCAAGCGCAGTGCACCTATGGAGAAGGCAGTCATGCCAGAAACTCAACTCCAGGAGTCAGGGTCTCCCTTGCCCCTTGTCTGACGAGATCCTCTCTGGCTGGGGGCATGAGAGCCCCAAGATCTTGCTCACAGATCCTGGGGGAGGGGGCACAGGGGGTGGGAGCCCCCAAAGGAAGCATGGAGTGGGCAGAGGGGGGCCCACTCCCCAGCAAACACAATGACCCTCACAGCCCCAGACACTCGACCTTTATTTTTCTAGCAGACTGCAGGTCAGCAGGTGGGTACAGGCCCTGCCCCTCCTCTCTGCCTTCCTCCCCTACAAAGACATGGAGACTCTGGGTTCTCTCACTTTCAAGGGAGGGCAAAGGCTAGGGGGAGGGGCCGCTGAATGCTGAGCCCATCTGTCTGCAAGGTGGGCCGAGGGGGCTTCTGATTCTGGGGACCAGGACTGGACGTGGGTCTTGATTTACATATAAAAGAATCACTCTGTACTCTTTCGAGGAGGGGCAAGGACGCAGTCATTGCTCACTGCTTCTGTGCCGAGCTAGTCTGTGCCCCGGAGGGGCAAGAGATGAGTGCAGAGAAACGTGTGTCCCTCGGAAGCTCTCTTCCCTCCATGGAGGTGATCCAGGTGCTCACGGGTCCCTCCAGCAAGGACGGAGGGAGGGAATGTGCCCTTGATAACTCGCCATTCTTAATGACAGACACCCTTTTGGCTCATGGGTGTGCGGGGGGCAGGGGCAGAGACTAAGGCCAAGGATCACCCGGCCATGCAGAGGTGGAGATGGCTGTGCCCTGCCATGCAGAGGTGGAGATGGCTGAGCCCTGGGCTAGGTGGCAGGGCACAGTGTTCAGCGATCCTAAGGTCTCAGGTCTCAGGCGGCAGGAACACAGAAGGCAACTCCATCCTCTGCTTGGTAGGGCAGGCAACACAGAGATGGCGTGTTTTGTTTGCTTGGAACAGAGAACCCTGAGTCTGGAGCTGAGGCGGGCAGGCTGGCCATTTCCCAGGAAAGGGGGATCCCTGCTCAGCCCCCCGCCCCCACTCCTGTGTCCCTCTCTGTGAGTCTTCAACTTCCTGCATGGATAAACAGAAACAGGCTCGAGCCCTCGCCCTCGTGAGTCGATTCCAAGGAAGCGAGTGGAACGGAGGGGGCTGCCTGTCCTCGCTGTGCACCGCTGGGTCCGGATGTCCCCTTTTCACCCTGGGGCCGACCAGGCCCCAGACCAGGCACTCACTAAGAGTGAGATCAGAGTGGTTCCCAGAACTCCATCAGTCGTAGACACACCCGCAGGTCGCTGAGGGCATGCCCCGACTCGAAGCAGAGGAAGCGCTCAGCGTGTGAGTGTGCGTGCTTGTGGATCTGGGGAGGAGGGCTCTGGGCCAGCTCCAGCCTCTGGGCAGGCCCCTCGCAGGCTGCAGATCCTGGGCTAGAGTCCAGAGACCGGAATCACAGAGCCCCCCCGGCAGTGGGGACGGTGCCCCCAGGCCAGGCCTGGTGGTGAGCCCAGTGAGCAAGCAGGCGAGTGTGCAGGCGGATGGGGGGTGGGGGCGGCGGAGGCGAATGCCTGGGCACCGTGACTCTGAGGTGACTCTGAGGTACACGCTGGAGACTCCACTCTGCTCCCCGCACTCACTTCTGGCCCTTGTCTTCTGGAAGAAAACCCGAGAGCGCGTGAAGACGTCCATGTGGGAGCACACATCCAGGCTGGCTCCCTCGGGCCCCTTTCGGCCTCCTTTTCTCCCGGGAGAGCCCCACTCTTCCACAGCATCTCTCAGTCAGCCCCCAGCCCTGCTCCATCCCTCTAGACATCCTCAGGGATTCCGTCACCCCTCGCATTCCATCAACACCCTCAGAGCATCTGATGCACCTTCTCTTGGTTTCTAATTTGGTGAACCACCACCCACCAGGAAGAGGTCTGGGAACCAAGGCCACCCTGACGCCTCACCCATCTCTCATCCTATGCTGCCTCAAGGCCTCTCACCAACACCCTCCTTCCCCTGGCATCATGCCACAGACTCAGCCCACCGCTCCCTTCCATGGCTCCCTAACTGCCATCAGAATAAACCCCAGGCCCACCTCACATCTTGAACCCTCCCAGATCCATACTCAGTCTCTCCAGGCCTCCTGCCCGCCTCAGCAAGGCCCACAGGCCTCCGCCTGACAGATACTCAGCCACACCTGGGCAGAGCCTGGAGATGGGGCAAGGGGATACCCTGTAAGCCCCCGCGGCTGACTCAGCACCCACAGTCCTCTGCAGGACACACTCCTCATAGATCGTGGGGAAGTCCCGAGCATCAGTCCTCTGCAAAACTTCCCTAAAAGGCCACCAGGCTGGCTTGGGAACATAACAGGGTCTCCTGTCTCACCCCTGCCCTGGATGCCTTTAGGAGACCCAAGGGACTGCAGCCCTTGGGGCAGAGCTGTCTGGGCTGCCAGCGGGCACACTCCAGCCCATCTCTTTGATGTGGGCATAGATGCCTGCAGGCCCCACGCCACTCCTGACAGCTGAGCATCACACAAGCCAAGCCTCACACAGCAAGGCCCACAGGCCTCCGCCTGACAGATACTCAGCCACACCTGGGCAGAGCCTGGAGATGGGGCAAGGGGATACCCTGCAAGCCCCCGCGGCTGACTCAGCACCCACAGTCCTCTGCAGGACACACTCCTCATAGATCGTGGGGAAGTCCCGAGCATCAGTCCTCTGCAAAACTTCCCTAAAAGGCCACCAGGCTGGCTTGGGAACATAACAGGGTCTCCTGTCTCACCCCTGCCCTGGATGCCTTTAGGAGACCCAAGGGACTGCGGCCCTTGGGGCAGAGCTGTCTGGGCTGCCAGCGGGCACACTCCAGCCCATCTCTTTGATGTGGGCATAGATGCCTGCAGGCCCCACGCCACTCCTGACAGCTGAGCATCACACAAGCCAAGCCTCACGGGGACCACAGTCAACATCTCAGGTTATTGGTGGAAGTGGATGCATTGCCTGGGACCAGCTTACCCTGGGCCTCCGTGTCTCCCCTCCCAGACCAGCTCCACAGGCCCCAGCAGCCTCCCTACCTCTAGCCTCACACTCCATCTGCCCTCCATGGTGATCCCAGTTCTTCCTACGCCTCCGCCCTTCTGTGGCTTCCACTTCCCTGAGGATAATGTCCAGGGTCCTTACCTTGGTAACCGAAGCCCCTGCCCCACTCTGGCCTCACCCCTGTACCCTGCATTCTGAGCCCCAGCCCCACTAAAGAGCCCAGCTCCTTGTCCACCAAGTTCAATCCTCCCCTTTCAAACCTCTGCTCAAACCCTACCTCTTCTTTAAACCACTCCAACCCTGGCCTGGCAAGGATGCTCCCTCCCCTGTCCCATCCTGCTAGGGGCCCGCTCCCTTCCCCAACCCGGCTAAATAATCCATCATCCAGCAATCAGCACTGGAACAGTGCTTCTGGAAACAGGCTTTTTTTCTCTTTGGCTGAGAAATATCCTCACTTGGGAGTTTTCTCGAGAAAATGTGCGGAACTTCTTGGCCAAAGAAAGCTCTTGAAGACATGAAGCTGTCGAAGCTGCCCACACCCCCAGGAGGCCTGACTGTGGAGGTGAGTGTGTGAGGCCAAGATCAAGCCTTCCGGGTGGAGCACCCCCCCACTCCGCGGCCAGAGCTGGGGGTCCCGAAGATAAGCGTTTCAGATGACAGAGCCGGCTCCTCCTTCACCCCTGGAGCATCCAGTGTGCTCAGTTGTGTCCAACTCTTTGCAACCCTATGGACTGTAGCCCGCCAGGCCCCTCGGTCCATGGGATTCTCGAGCGTCCAGAGCGGGGGCCAGAAAGAACCCCGCAGGGGGCACAATGCTGTGTCCGGCTCCCCTCCCTGCACCCGTGGGCTGGAGCCTTGCTTTGGCTCCCACTTGCACCAGCTCCACTTTCCCCTTTGGCTGAGCCCTCTTTTTCCTCCATGTCTGGTCGCCCTGCGGACAGACCTGGGGTGGGCCAGCTTCTCCAGAGAGTGGAGGCTGACTTGTTTTGGCCTTTTTAATAAGACAAAATATTTGCAGTACCCAGGAGGGCTGGCCAGCATGGGAGATGGGGGCTGATTGACTGCCTTGGCCCCTGTGGAATGCCAGACACGTGATCTATTTATAGCCCCCCCACCCCCACCCAGGCATCCCCCCCTGGGCCTGGTATACATTCCTGCCAGAGGTGGCCCTTAAGGACCCACCCAGCTGCTCCAGCACAGGCCTGGGTCATCTCTGGGCCTAACATGGGCCAGCAGCCTGGCCACAGACCCAAGGCCTTGGCTCAAAGTCCCAGGAAGAGGGGGTTTCTCACCCTTGCTTCCTCCCTCTCTGGGCAGTTCAGAGAGTGAGAATGATCCCACCTCCCTGCCCTGGGAGGTTCAGAGCTGCCCGCTCTCTGAGCCCTTGGCAGAGGAGATGTG